>APFE030941150.1:308339-377343 GCA_000404065.3 Pinus taeda
TTTTTTTTTTTTTTTTGCAGAATATGAAATGAGGCTCAGGGTGTGCCCAAAACAGAGGCAGAACCCTTCTCTATGACCAGCACTGATTTTTCCATAGTTTTGATGAACTCTTGTCTTGACAGAGGCTTCCTGTAGATCTTGAGTCGATGTCCATTGACAAGCATGGGAATGGCTTCTTCATCAATATTTCGGATAAGAACAGAGCCATTATCATTACACTTTTCTACTGCATATGGTCCCAGCCACCTTGTTCTCAGTTTTCCCTTGAAATCCTTATGTCTGGAATCATATAGCAGCGCTCAATCTCCCGGCTGGAATTTTTTGTCATTGAGGTGACGGTCATGCCACACCTTCCTCTGAAGTTGAATCACTTCTGAGTGGAGGAGGGCCTGCATTTGAAGTTCATCTAATCCATTCAGCTGCATTAACCTTTCTTGTTGAGCATGACTGAGGTCTAGGTCCAACTGAGCTGCCATCCTCAAGGTGTTGTACTCAAACTCAATTGACAGCAAAGCTCTCTTTCCATAGACCAACTCATAGGGTGTGAAACTGGTGGTGGTCTTCCAAGTGGTGTTGTAGGCCCAGGTGGCCTCAACCAGGCGATCTGCCCAATCCTTTCCGCTGCTGCTCACCACCTTGGTCAAGATACCCTCTAATGCTCTGTTGGTGGCTTCCACTTGTCCATTTGCTTGAGGATGATATGGGGTGGAAGTCCTATGCTTGATTATGTGATGATCAAGGAGATCTTCAATCAAAGTGGATGTGAACTGGCTTCCTTGATCCGTGACTATCTCTCTTGGGTAGCCAAATTTGTAGAAAATGTTCTCTCTCAAGAACTCGACCACCTTTTCTTCTGTTGCTGCTTTGATTGCTTTGGTCTCTGCCCACTTTGTCAGATAATCTGTGCACATAATGATGTAAGACCTTTGCCTTGAAGGAGGGTTGATAGGGCCCAAAAAGTCCATACCCCACTTCTCAAATGGCTCAAGAGTCACCTGAGGTTGGAGAGGCATTTCATCCCTTGGGGTTGGTTTCCCTATCCTTTGGCATCGGTCACATTGGCTGATATATCTTCTGACATCTGCATGAAGAGTGGGCCAATAGTAGCCTGCCTGTAGAATCTTGAAGGCAGTCCTCTTGGATGCAAAATTTCCTCCACAGGGTCCATCGTGACAAGTTAGGAGGATGTCAAAGACTTCATCCTCCCTTACACAACGTCTTAAGATCTAATCAGGGCCAAGTTTGAACAAGTTTCCCCTGATCCAAGTAAATGAGGCACTTTTTCTCACGATCTTGCTCTTCTCCTTCGAGGATAGATGCGGAGGGAACTGTGCTGAGACCAGATAGTTTGCTATATCAGCAAACCACGGGGAGAGTACGGAGATGGCAAACAGATGCTCATCTGGCATATGGTCGTCCACGGTTCCTTCTTCACCTACAGGCAAATCCAGTCTAGACAAGAAGTCAGCAACGACATTTTCTCTACCTAGTTTATCAACAATGGTCAAATCAAACTGCTTCAATAAAAGTAACCATCTAATAATACGAGCATTCACATCAGGCTTATTCATTAAATATCGGATTGCAGCATGGTCAGTATGTACAAATGTTTGATAGCCAGTGATATAGTGTTGGAACTTGTTCAGGGCATGGACCACAGCCAGGAACTCTTTCTCAGTTACCGTGTAATTCATTTATGCCTTGGATAAGTTTTTACTGACAAAGTATATAGCATATGGGAGTTTCTCCTCAAGTTGTCCTAGGGCTGCCCCTATGGCTTTGTTCGAGGCATCCGTGTGGATGTGGAAAGGTAGGGCCCAGTTTGGGCCTCTCAAGATGGGAGCAGACACCAACTTATCCTTTAATTCATCCAGAGCCTTTTGGCAGTCATCCGACCATTTAAACTCAACATCTTTTGCTAAGAGACCAAACAAGGGCGAGGCCAGCTTACTAAAGTCTTTAATGAATCTACGGTAATATCCTGCTAAGCCTAAGAAACTCCGGACATCTCTCACCTTCTGAGGAGGTGGGACCCTTTTAATGATAGCAACTTTATTGGGATCCACCTGTAACCCTTGGCGAGAGATGGTATGGCCTAACACGGTCCCTCTAGTCATCAGGAACTCACATTTCTCTGGATTGAGGGACAGATTCATCTCGATGCACTTACTCAAAACTTTTCCCAGGTTGGACAAGGCTTCCTGGAAGCTAGACCCGTAAGGAGTAAAGTCATCCATATAAATTTCTACCGAATCATGGACCAACACTGTAAAGATGCTTAACACAGCCCTCTGGAATGTGGCAGGGGCATTACATAGCTCGAAGGGTAGGACAAGGTAGGCAAAGTTACCCCATGGACAAGTGAAAGTGGTCTTATCCTGGTCTTCCGGGTTGATTTGAATCTGGTTGTACCCACTGAACCCATCTAGGAAGGAGAAAAATCTCTTTCCTGCCAGACCATCCAGCACTTGATCTATGAAAGGTAAAGGGAAGTGGTCTTTCTTGGTGGCTTTGTTCAACTCCCTGTAGTCCTCACAAATTCTCCATTTCCCGTTTTTCTTGGGCACCAACACTAGAGGGGAAACCCATTCGTTATCCAAGATGGGGTAGATGAATCCCGCATCCAACAGTTTTTGCACCTCTTCTTTAACAATGTCCTTAAGCGCTGGGTTCATCCTCCTTTGGGGTTGCCTAACTGGTTTACAGTCCTCCTTGATGTAAATATGATGAGTGCAGACTGAGGGATGGATTCCCTTCATTTCCTTGTACTGCACAGCTCCTTTTCCTGAGAGGGAGAGAGAGAGGAGCTTATCTTCAAGGTTTTCTCAGGGCCAAACTCCACATTTTTAACTCTGGTGTTGGTTGGATTAGTGGCACTTAGGTCTACTAAGGCATTGGCCTGGGTGTCTTCCACCAACTCTTCCAAGGATAGCTCACGAGGGGGAGGATTTTGGATTAAGTTTTCGATCAAATCATCCTCGGTTGGAGGACCTCGCCTGGTGGCCTCTACTGTGCATAATGATGTAGAGTAGACCTCATCCTCTTCTCCTTCTTCCAACAAGAGGGGTAAGTCATGTTCTATTGAAGGTTGGGCAGGAGGGTATAGGACTAGCTGCTTGGACATAGGCCCATTTTTGATGGTCATGCTTCCCGCTCGACAGCTGATATAAGCATCTGCAGTGCCCAGCCAAGGCCTTCCCAAAATGAGAGGATAACCTGTGAGCTTTGCCTTGGGCTGGAGGACCAAAAAGTCCACAGGGTATTCCCATGAGTCTACAGAGACCAAGACATCCTCCACAATCTCTTCGGGAGTCACGGTGGAGTGATCTGCCAATTGCAGCACTGTCGAAGTCTTTCTTAGGGCACTCTGAAGATTGAGCTTAAGCATGGTGTCCCTGGTCATCACATTGATGGCAGCCCCTAAATCAATCAGAGTGTGGGGTATGATGGTTTCATTGATGTGGAAATCAACTACAGGACTCCCAGGGTCCAAATACTTTGGACAGATTACTTGCCCCACCATGAGGTTGGACAGTTGTCCTATGACATTGATGGTTGAGGCATCTTTATTTCACCTGCCTGGTGCCTGAAACACTTCTCTTTAATCAATTTGTTGTAAATTGGTACATCTTTGATGGCCTAGAGAAGTGGAATTTTCACACACAACTGCTTAAGTTCTCCCAGAAGCTCGTCCTCCTATGGGTTGGGCTGTGTGGTCGCTGTGAGTCACTCAGGAAAGGGTGGAATGGCTTGGGGTTCACTTTCTTGTTTCTCTTCCTCCTCATCTAAGGGAGGAGGTTGGTGCTCTGGAAGGACTTTCCCAGATCGCAGGTTGATCTCCTGGATCTCCACAGCATAGGTAGGGCATGATGTCTCCCCAGTATATACCTGCTGGGCCTGCCTGTTGTTGGGGTTTGGGTTCGGTTGAGCAGACATCTGGGGTTGCCTTGGAGGAGCAGGAGGTAATGGTTGGGATTAAGTTGGTGGTGGAGGCAGAATGGCGGGAGGGGGGTTGTATTGGGGGCTCCACCCCGTTGAGGTGCATTCCACTGAGGTTGTGGCTGGGCATGAGAGTGAAACGAGTGAGAGGGCGGTTGAGTTTGGTATGGAGATGGATAAGACCATGGAGGAGGTGCGGACCATGAAGGATGAGCAGGGGGGGCCAAGAAGGCATATGGGCAGGTTGGTTGGGGTGGTAGTAAGCTTGGGATGTCCCTTGCATTCCCTGCTGATAAGGCCTGGGTCCACGAGGCCTCCTTTGATTGAGGAAGTAGAGAGGTGGAAGGTTGACTTGGCTCAGAGATGACTAAGGCAATGATGAGCAAGAAGGTAAGGTTTCGTAGACACAAAGGATAGATGGGAAAAAAGGCAGCTTAGCTATGACACAGAACAGGAGGCTTAGATGATGCTTTGGGAGGATGGATGAAGGAGGAAGATACCCTGCACGGTGGGCCTTGACCAACTCTACACAAACCTGCAAATGATCAAATCCTAAACTAATCTATTCTATCCATCAATCAACATAAATGAGCAGTAACTTTATTTGGGAAGAAAACCTTGTACATCATCTATGTAAGGAAACATTTCAGATGTCCAACCCCATGACTAATCTCTGCAATTAAACAAGCACACTAAAAGATTGCATAAGCAGCAAACTAGTGTTTTTATGAGGCAGCCCTGTTTTCCTCAATTCCAGCCCCAAACCCAATAAGGCCGAGGTGAAACTAGGAGTGTAGTTGTCTCTTTTTCTTGGAGATCTTTGCTGTTATTATTCTACAAAAACATCTAAACCAAAACCATTCATAAACAGTGATCTATTCTAGCATGATAACAAAATATACTTAACAGCAAGGTGTTCAAATGCACAAAAGAGAGGAAAAAAACAGTGATACGTAAAGAAACACAATGGTACAGAAAGGAGGTCCTAGGCTCTCAGGTTGGGCCCAACCCTGAGAGCTTTGGCTCCTATAAACAAACTCAGACTTGTTAGGGAACCAAACTGCTTATCATTATTCAAAAAGAGTCATAACAGTTTTGCCAAAAATGGCTACAAGAAAATAGAGATGCTGCAGCACTGGAGTACAAAGTACACAATAGGTTCAAAAAGTCTCTTTACGAAGGCTGAGGCCTCAACATTTATAGATAACGAGGGACCTAGCTAGCCTCCTCAATCCATGGAACTCGGCTATCAAACTGTGAGTCAAACAGCCCCTTTCTAAATGCTGATTGGCTGCCTTCTAGATTCGGCTCGGTGGTCTTTGGAGCTCGGAGCTGAAGGTGAGAATCCCGAGGAAGGGTCATTGAATGCCGTGGACATCCCTCCTTCAAGTCCTCATTTCAGGCTTGGCTACCTTATAGCTCATGATTGCTTTGACTTTCCTCCAATACATCAAAAAACCTGAAATAGACACATGTTAACCATCTAGGAAAAGTAACTTCCCTTATTCGTACCAAAGACACAAACATACTAGAAATAATGCATAAACTATAGAAAATGATGGATTTGAACAAGGGCTGAACAATGAAAATGAGGCAAAATGAGCCCAAATTGTTACCAATTTTGGGGCTACACAGCATCCATGAAGCTATAAAAAACATATTTTTATACCTTCCCTCCAATTTTGAGCAAATTCTGAGCGTTTTGAGTTTTTGAGAATTTTTGGTCTAAGTTGCGTTTTTTCCTAAGGCCTCCATTTGAGGAGAGGTCTACATTTTTGGACATTTATTGCCATCCTATAAAAACCCATTTTCCCATATTTTGTAGAGGTGGCTTAGTTTTGGGGAAAAATTCAAAAAGTGGCAAAAATCTAGCATTTTGGACCATTTTTTGACAGGCGCTGCACTTCTGGAGTGACCTTGCGAGAATGGATATTTGAAGGTCTTCCCATGCTCCAAATTCATAAATTCAAACTGTTCTAGAAACTATACTTGAATTACTAGTTGACCTTTCTCTTAGATTTTCATTTAGACCCCTAGAAGACACCTACAAATCAGCTCAAATTTGGCGCTATGCTTCTGCACTTTTCTGTGTTTCAAACTGTAAAATTACACTGTGTAAATTTCTAGTTTCTAGTTTGACTTAGTCAAAGACAAGATTCTCTATGTAATGGCACTAGTTTCGAGGCTAGGTGATGTAGTCATGAATAAATGTACATCACAGGTTGTTTTTCATGTTTATTAGGCCTCATAAAAGAAGCAAACTCCTAAACAAACTCTTCATGAAGTGTTTGAGTTTCACCTTCTCATTCTCACCTGTTGGTTAAGAGAATCTTGAAGTCGGTTCCTCCACCAAGGAATTTGACTCCTCAAGGTGGGAAAGTGGTCTAGGAGAGTCTATATGTATCATTTCTCCTCAATAGAAGTGTGTTGAACGTTTTTTGAAGGAGGTTTGCATGTAATCATCTTTCAGCTAATATAGAGACAGGTTGCAGCTATTCTCAAGGAACTCTAGCCCAGTGAGTTCATGGTGCGTGTACTTAATTTTTTTTGTTTTTTCATGGTATAAACATATTTTTATACATTATATATGTTCTTTCTATGAATGTCTTGTGATAAAATACTCAAAATTCTTGTTTTTCAAGCTCTGTTATCTGGTTTTAATAGTTATATTTTTTTGTATTTCTAAGCTAATGAAATCATGTTTATTTACGCTCATTAGTTTCTTCCACACTATATCCTCTATACTACACTGAAAAATACTCAAATTACACCATGGCTTCTTATATCTATCTCCTTCTTATGTTTTCTCCTGCATTCCCACAACCTAGACCTACTTGTGGCTCCAAACCCTAAGTTCAACAAATCCTTAAAAAACCAAATTTCCACAAACAAATACTCATATCTAGTCTAAAATCCATTTTCTTTAAATTCATATCACTGATAAGAGACTTAGAGAGATCCCTCTCATGCTCAGTAGGGCTAGCTAGTGAGCTGAAGTGGTTTGAGTTTACCCTTCTTGATTTCCTTTTCAGCCAAGGAGATTGTAAGAGCTAACATTTTTGGTGCCATTGCTGGGGAATGATTGTTAAATTATTCCTGGGAAATATCTAAGAGCTTTCAAAGAACTGGTTATGTACCTCTCAGTTTCCAGTATTCAAAGTTAGGTTGAATTCGTAAATCTCATCACTTTAGGGTGTATACATTCTGGCTTCCAAAAGGCATACCAGGTCAAACCCTGACCCAAATCCACCCTTTATTGTTGAAGATCTGGAAAGACTGCTCATAAAACTTAGACTACCCATCAGTAAAAGTGCAGTTTGTAAAATTAAAAGAACAACTTCTCTGCCTAAAAATATGTTCACCTTTGAGCAAATTCGTTTTGAAGAGCAGATATAATTATCACTTACAAGGTCCAAGTCTAACTCCTGTATCTCTAATATAACATTAGAACCTTTAAAGGTTGAAACTCACTCTATCTCTTCAAAATATTTTTCTGCTAAGACTGATCATGAACTGTGTTTAAATTTTTATAAGCTTTAAAGCCTTGCTGACCAACTCCAGATCACTACCAAAAACGCTTTTGTTCAATATCAACTTGAATACCTAGCCATAGCTTCATCCTCTGTTTCACCTCCAAACACATTTGCTACATCTCCTAAAGTTTCAGTTTCTCCATCTTTCCTACCTCCCCCATTCATTCCATCCTTGCCTCCACAACCCATTTTAGTAGTTCCATCATCCTCATCAGCATCACCACCCTT
This sequence comes from Pinus taeda, assembly GCA_000404065.3. Classification (NCBI taxonomy): domain Eukaryota; kingdom Viridiplantae; phylum Streptophyta; class Pinopsida; order Pinales; family Pinaceae; genus Pinus; species Pinus taeda. Next base: position 316,040 of record APFE030941150.1, read on the forward strand.
ACTTACACAATCCATTATAGCAACTTCACTATCTCCAGCAGTCATGGCAAGATTTGGGCCTCTTTTACTGCTTGCTCAACTTGTTGCTTTGCCTTAGAATTATGTTCAAAGACTCCCTTTTTGTGATGGAAGTGTAGAAATTACATCTCAGCAGCATGTTGACAAGTTAATAGATTCCATTGATTTAGAAGAAATTGATGAGGAGAATGCCAAAATGAGGATTATAGCTCAGAGTTTCTCAGGAGATGTTAAGCAATGGTTTCAAAGTATGGCTGCTAATTCTATTAATAGTTCTAAAAGATTGATTGAATTATTCTTAGCTCGTTGGCAAGAGAAGAAAAATCCATTACATATATTGGCTAAGTATAATTCAATGAAAAGGAACCCAAATTAAACAGTTCAAGAATTCACAGCAAGATTTAATACAATGTACAATTCTATACTTGATGATATGAAGCCTCCTCCTGGTTTGGCTCCTCTTCATTATCCTGATGCTTTCGATCCAGACATGGACTACCATCTCAGAGAAAGATACCCCACTTCTCTTGGAGAGATGCAACAGAATGCAATTAGTGTTGAAACCAATTTGCTCATTAAGAAGTCAAAATCAAAGATAGAGAGGGTGGAGAAGAAAGTTTTATTTAAAGAAGAGCCTGCATCATCTTCTAGTGCAAAGCTTGACAATCTGATAAAAACTATGGAGAGGATGATGGATATAATATCCATAACTGATCAACAAATTGAACCTTCAGTGAGGAATCCTAACTTTTGCGAACAACAACAACAACAGTTCAGAAATCGACAAAAAGAGTAGTGAAACCAAGATCCTCAAGGTCAAGTAAGAGATCCATTCCAACAAAATTACACTGAAGCTTAGGAAGAAGATGAAGAAGAAGTTGTAGAAGCAAATCACTACTTTCAAAAATATGAACTCCCTAATTTCCTAATAGAGGAAGATCGGTTTTCTGAAGACTCTCTCATACCAAGTGATCAGCAGTTTGTGTTTGCAAGTGAAGATCTGTGTGCTGTTCAAATTGAAGATTACGAAAGAGGATATCAGAATTCCCTCAGCCATCTCCAAAAGCAGTACAATTTGAGTAATAGAAATGTACCTGCCACTCTAACTCAGAAAAGACAAAATCTACAAAAGGGCACACCAAGCAAAGAAACCACTCCTGTAGGCCAGAATAAAGACAAAGACATTGTCATACTGAATCGGGATAGAAAAATGAAGCCTCCACTAGCAATGTGAGGAAAGATAAAGAACTGTAAACTGAAATTCAAAGGAAGGAACCTCAAGCTAAAGGCCAAATAGAAAGGAAGGACATCATTACAAAAGAGGTAGAAAAGAAATCTAATCTTTTTAGTTTGGAGAATGAAATTTCTAAATTGAAAATCGCCATTCCCCTCACCAAATTGGTAAGGAATGAAAAATATAAATTTCAAATTGCAAAGATTCTTAATGTTGATTAGATGTCTGATACAATTAATGTGGCTAATGATGAGCCAACAATCCTTTTTGGTCCAGCCTTAGAAGGAGCTCCTGAAGATAGTGAATTTCCTCCTTTTTATCTGATTCTTGAAATTCATGATTTTATCCTTCATAATGCTATGCTAGATTCTGGCACCTCCCATAATCTGATGCCTAAAGCCATCATGGATAAAGTAGGCCTGAGCATCACCCGACCTTACCATGATCTTTATTCCTTTGATTCTGGAAGAGTGAAATGCCTTGGCCTTATTAAATACTTGGTAGTGTCCTTGGACCACTGCCAAAAATGTACTTATGGATATCGTAGTTGCCAATATTCCCCTAGGTTTGGCATGTTGCTTTCAAGGTCTTGGGGAGAAAAATTAAAGGGAACTCTGTAGCTTGACTTTTCATACACCACTATCCCTATTTTTGGATAGCTCCGGAAAATTTATAGAGAAAAGAAGATGAAATTTATGATCAACAATAAGGAGGAGCCAGTCAATCATCCTATAAATGTTGTTCATACCGATCTTGACTCTTTCATTATGTTTAGTGATATGAATTCTGTCAATAATGAAAGTCAGTTAGTGGAAATTTTAGAAGTTCCCAACGTAATGGGAAACATACATGAAACTATTATAGCAGGAGGTAAAGAGGTTGGTGAAGAATATAGGTAGCCTACAAATCCTATTGAGGAAATTCAAAAAATAGTGCAGAAAACAGAAAGTTTTGAGATAGCTATTCAAAATCCTAAAAATCAAAACATTCAGTCTTCAAAAATCCTTTTTCCAGATGAAGAAAATGGTCTTTGAACCATGGATTTCGATGGTGCATCAGGAAGAGAAGGAGTAGGAATTGGTGTTTGGATACATGGTCCATTACATTAGTCAAATAAAATCCCTCGAAATGTGAGAATGAGCTCTTACAAGTTGTCTTTTGAATGTCCAAACAATGAGGTGGAGTATGAGGCATTGATTGTTGACCTCAAAATTATGAAAAAGTTGGGAGCAAAAAAAAATTATGTTTATGGCGACTTTGAATTAGTGATCAAGCAAGTCAAAGGGGAATACCAGGCCAAACACCCAAGGATGAGAGCTTATCGTAATGTTGTACTTGATATTCTCAAAAAAAATTTAGAATATACTTTATCTCTTATTCCTAGAACTCAAAATGTCATAGTTGATTCACTCACCACTACAGTAAGTATGGTGTAGATCCCTATTAATCCTAATCATAAGTACTCCATCCATGTCAAACATCACCCAACTATCCTGTTGTGCAAGTTCCTCCCAGGGTCCAGCAAGAGTTTTCCTCTACTTTGACAAGCTCACCCACTTCCAAATTAAACAAGAAAGGATGGTAATCTCTCCTCACAAGCTTCTACAAGGAAGTCCTAATTCCAGCAGCATCTAGCCTTTGGAATGTTCAGCTTTCAACCTCCCCTCCTTTGGCCCAATGCATGTATTTATAGTGTTCTAGAGGAAGTTATTCAGGTCCAACATCAATGGGATACTCCCTTTTTGGATGGGGTCGCTCCTCTCTTGATGGGATAAGTTTCCTCTATCATAGGGATGCATGAACCATCTGGAGGCGCTCAATACACGTCAAACACTCTTCTAGAAAGCTCTAGAAGTGACCACAAGTAACTTTTTTAAGATGAAACTCGCGCCTTTTGACCTTTACAGGAGTACGCACCCATCCCTTGACTTACAGAGCGTACAAGTATGCAGGTACAATGAGCTTGGGATGCGTACACGCAGGCAAGGTAGAGAGAACCTGCGTACCCAGAGATAAACATGATTTTTAATGACTTTCTCTCTTTTTTGAAGTTTGACATGGAGAGCAGAGGTATAAGGCTTGACAAGGAGGATAATATGACTATTGATGGAGCCATATTAACTGCAGATAGTCATGGTGACAAATTTCAGTGTAACATATCCCACATAATATGTGGTTTTGGTAATTGTTTGGTGATGATAAGAAAATAGACAATTTTCTGCAATTGGAGGGAGAATTTGAGAATTCTCACATTGATGATGCATACAACATTGATGATCCAAACATCCATTCAGCTGACACTAAAGTATTACAGCTCAAGAACAACAACATTCCAAGAGGCTTGGTGCCTTTGGAAGAGTTTTTTGACAGAGATGATGTTGCCAAGAAGCCCGCCATGGTTCCTATAGAAAAGGGAGTTGAAGACGTAAACATTGGCATAGCTGAAAATCCTAAATTTGTCAAGTTATCAAAGTCTTTATCTCTTGAAACAAAGGGTAAGTATATGTCTTTAATGAAGGAATTTGTTGATGCATTTGCTTGGGACTACTCAGATCTGAAAGTTTATGACAAAAGTATCATTCAACACACCATTCCTATTAAGCTCGATCATAAGCCATTTCGCCAGAAATTGAGAAGAATCAATCCCAAGTTGATGCCATTGATTGAAAAAGAGGTAAATAGACTTTATAAGTTTGGAATAATAGTCCCCATTTGGTTTTATGAATGGATGTCTAATCTAGTACATGTGAGAAAGAAGACCGTGGAAATTTGTCTATGTATTGATTTCAAAAATCTCAATAAGGTGTCCTTGAAAGAAAACTATTCCCTGCCTAAGATGGATCACATACTACAGAGGGTGGTCACATACTCTAGGATGTCACTATTAGATGGATACTCTAGATACAATAAAATTCTAGTACACAAGGACGATCAGCTCAAGGCAGCCTTCACAACGCCATGGGGTACATTCATGTATGCCAAGATTCCTTTTGGGTTGAAGAATGTAGGGGCTACTTTTCAACTGGCTATGGACATAGCATTTGCAAATGAAAAAGATGTATTTCTAGTTATCTATCTAAATGATCTTACAATATTTTCAAAATCTGATGAAGATCACTTACATAACTTAAGGATTGTTTTTTCTGAAATGCAGAAAATTTAGCATCTCACTTAACCCAAATAAGAGCTTATTCGCCATGGAATAAGGTAAGATACTAGGACACATCATCTCTAAAGATGGCATCCGCATTGATCCTGCAAGAGTGGAGGCCATTCAGTAACTAGACTTCCCTAGGAACAAGAAAGAGATTCAATCATTTAATGGGAAAATTATTTTTTTGAGGAGATTTATTCCTAATCTAGTTAAGGATTTGAAAGAAATGATAAATATGTTGAAGAAGGACAGTGAGGTGAAGTGGTCTTTGGAGGCTAAGAAATCATTTCATGCGGTAAAGTTTGCATTATCTACTGCTCTTATTTTGATTATCCCATATTACACTTCAAATTTCCTCATCTTTTCTTTTGCTTCTAAGCATACATTAGTAGCAGTCCTAATGCAGAAAAAAGATCAGAAAAATGAGCAGCCTATAGCATTCTTCAATCACACTATAAGAGATGCAGCATTGACATACAATATCATTGAGAAGCAAGCATTGGCATTGGTAAAATCCCTCAAGGATTTCCGAGTTTATATTCTACATTCTCATACCATTGCTTATGTCCCTACTGCAATAGTAAAAGAAATTCTTGTGCAAACAGATCCTGAAGGAAGAAGAAGAAAGTGGATTGAAGCCATTCTAGAGTATGACTTGCAGACAAAACCTACAAAGCTCATCAAAGGACAAAGGTTAGCCTGGAATCAAATCTACATGCACTAGATATCAATTTGATTGCTACACCATCAGAAGAACAAGAAGAAGACGACCCTTTCCTGTAGGTATCTGATATGTTCATATCCTCACCTTGGTATTCTGACATTGTCTAAGTCTTGCAACACTTGAATCCCCCTCTGAAAGTCCCCAAAGGTAAAGCTAGATCATTGAAACTCAAAGCTACAAAATATTGTATTCTGGATGGTTTTTTATTTTGGAAAGATCCTAGAGGTGTGTTGTTGAATTGTTTGGTAGAAAATGAAGCTAAAGATATAATGAAGGATTTTCATAAAGGAGATTGTGGCAGACATCACTTTTGGAAACTACAACAAACAAGATCTTAAGAGCTGGCTTCTATTGGCCCACCCTCTTTTCCACTGCATATAAAATAGTCATGAGCTACAATGAATGTGAATTTTTTTAAGGAAAGAGGAAAATTTTTCCATTACCACGACAACCAATTTTGATTTCAGCTCCTTTTCAGCAATGGGGTCTTGATTTCATAGGTGAAATCCATCCTTCATCTTCAGCACAACATAAATGGATATGAACAGCCACCGATTACTTTACAAAGTGGATTGAAGCTATCCCAACCATGCAATCTATTGATTCTGTCATCATTCAATTCCTAGAGTCTAATATTTTGTCTAGATTTGGCTGCCCACAGAAAATAATTACAGAAAATGTTGCTGCTTTCAAATAAAAAAGAATGGTGGAATTTTGTGCCCAATATCATATTGTGCTAGGACATTCTATTGCTTATCATCCTCAAGGGAATGGTCTCATTGAATCTTCCAATAAATCTTTGGTTAACATCATCAAAAAGGTCTTGGAGGTAAACAAAAAGAATTGGCATAAAAAACTCATCAATGCCTTGTGGGTGGACAGGGTCAGCACCAAAAAATCAATATGTATGTCTCCTTTTCAACGGGTATATGGGGTTGATACAGTATTTCCTTCATCTCTTGTTGTCCCAATAATGAAAATCCTATAGTAATTGAATGGTGAAACTAATGACATACAAAGGAGAATAAATCAAATGATTCATTTACAGCAGACAAGAGAAGAAGTTTTTCAAAAAAATCCAAACTCCAGGAAATGATTAAAAATATTTATGACCACAGAACCAAGTAAGACAATTTCAATCTGGGAGATGTGGTCCTTCGGTGGGATGCTAGAAATGAAGACAAAGGCAAACATGGTAAGTTGAAAACTTATGGAAGGGACCCTACAAAATTTCTACCTTTAGAGGAAAGAATTCTTTCCTGTTGGAAGAAATGGATGGAAGAGATTATTCAGGACGGGCGACGAATGGTAGGCTTCTCAAGCACTACTATGTCTAAAAAATCCTGAAAATTCATCATCATTGTACATATCGATGTGTATTTTACTTATAGCATTTTAGATAGTTGTCATACGGGTTTGAAGCCTGAAGTGAAGGCCCTAAGGCTCTTTAAGTCAGTACTATTTTCATTTTTTTTATTTAGTTTTTCTGTCATGTCAAAAGGTCAGTCAGTCTTAAGTCAAAAGTTAGTTTTTATGCATGTTGACTCCATTGCCCAATGAATAAGGATACTTGGTCTATGGTGTTCTTGACACCTCCAAGGAGCTGCAATCCCAAGTTGGAGCCAATGTTAGTGTCAGTCTTATTAGCCTGTCACCTAGATCAAATATGCTTTTACTATGTTTTTCTAGGCTTTCAAAATCATATTTTTCTGATACTAGGTTTACACAACAAATTTGGTCGTTGTTTGGTCAGTCTAAAGATGAAGTCATTGTTTTGAAATTCACTCATGCTAGTTGCATATCACACTTTATGAAGGTATCGCAATAAATATAGGTCAGTCATCATAATTATTACATTTAGGTCTCAGGTCATCCATTAGGTCACTAGGGTTTCCAAGGTCCATCATTTTCATGAATAAAACCAGCAATGAGTAAAACATGACAAAGAAAATTTTGGGGAGTTGATCTTGATTTTTTTTACACACTCCTCATACTCTCATGTTATCAAAGGTTCTAGAAAAAGAAGCTCCAACACTCAAGAAAGCAAAGGACATCTCGGGTTTGCAATGGTAAAGGTAATTCTGTTTTCATAAAGTGAAAATTAGTTTCTAAAGGAGGGTGGGTCCCATTTCTTTTTGAAAAGGTGAGGAAACTTTCCCTATATAAACTCAAAAGCCCCATAACTCCATTCACGTCCTATTCACTCTTTATCATCAAGCTATCTCATCCAAAAAGAAAAAAAAATGTTTTCCTAGGAGAAATTAGCAAAAAATTACAGGCGCTGCACGTAGAAGTACTACGCTGCGCTTAGGAGATCGGCGTTGCACTTAGAAGAATTGCACTGTGCTTTTTTTGCTCTGGCATAGTACCTTTAAGCTCATGTCACTATGGATCCATTTTTTTTCTTCCTATAAATGCAAAATGACAAAAACACAAAATGAAAATGAATTGAATTGTTGAATGAAACTTGTTGAAATTGAAGTGTGGAAAGTAGAATGCTGAAATTCCATTGAATTTTTACTATGGTACACTAACTCCCTTCCCCCCAAAATGAAGGGTGGTGAGGATTTTGTCTTGAGATTGGGGAAGGAAGGTTCGGAGGATCTTACGCTTCCGAGTGCAAGGACTGACTATTTCTATCAGAGAGTTTTGTTATATAGGTGATTATGCTAGCCAGGAAGGTGAAGGTATTTTCCCTTATAGTATATATAGGATGCCCAAAGGGCATCGTAAGGGAACTACGCGTAGGAACACTGTGTTGCACGCATGATAGAGTGCCCCGAAATTCATCAAAACTCTCCCAAAATTCATTTTTTCACTTGAAAGCTTGATTTCACTGACTCCTAAGCTAAGGAACAAGTAAGTACACCATGATCCTCAATCTTTTGCTTTCCCAATTTCATCTCATGTCAATGATTCTTCAAGTTAGGGTTTGTAGCAAAATTTGCATGGGAAATGTTAGGGTGAAAATGGCCATCATTATTTTTAATTTCAAAAACATGTAAAATGATATCCTACACCTACATACATGTTTAATGAGCCATTTTGACTATTTTACCCACCTCAAAACAAAGTTTAAACACTCAAAAAGGAAAAACCTAGCTCATTCCTAGAGGTTTTTGAGCAAGTCTCATCATAAACCTTGTTGTTCCCACCTGCAAGAAAATCATGTTTCCATTATTTCTCCACTCATTTTCATCAGCTTTCAAAGTCATCTCACCTTTCCCAAGACCCCTCCCATCATTTTTTCTAAAATCACCTACATATCACTTCATTTCCATTCACACCTCACATCTTATTTTTGCTTCCTGCTGCTAGGGATTTGTGTCATCATGGAGGCAAAATATTCACCAAAAAGAAAGAGACAAACATAAAGGAGGGAGGATCCTCTGATATGAACCATCAGACTACAACACAATCAACCCCTATCCTTTCATCAAACTATGCTTTGAGGATGTCCACTACTTGGAATTTTGCAAAAGGATGAGCGAGGTGGGATTTCATGAGCAACTAATAGATTGGGTAGCAACACAACTGAAAGGACAAACTACTATCATTACTGGTGTTGAGTTCAGTTTCTCAATGGCCTCCATCTCAATAGCAACTGGGTTACTGGATAATGGTGAATATTGGTTCAAAGGAATGAGTCTAGATCTTGAAAACTACAAGCCTTTCTTGAAGATGCTATACAGAGATACACATACTCACCTCATGCCTTTCAGATATTTATTGGAGAAATATGCCCCTTTGATGAAAACCGTCATGAGGTTCTTCACTTGTGAAGGTAGATTCTCTAGGTTGTATGCCCTATCATATTCGCCTCTTGATGCATTTCACCTCTCAAAAGCCACTCAACATGTGTAATTATCTATTTAGGAGCATTTCCAAAATGTTTGAAAAAATACAATTAAAGGACAAAGAGCACTCCCCAAGCTTTTTTTTTCACAGTCTCATCAAAACCATTGTCCTTCACCAGCTGGCAGATAGAGGTATGACTTGGGAAGCCTTTTTGGAAGCAGCTATGAAATGGCATGACAGGAATGCAGCATCTCAATCTCCTAGTGCGCCAAAATAACAAACAAGGGTGGGGTCATCTAGCAAAACAATGGAGAAGACTCAGCTATCCAAACCTGAGGTGACTAAAGTGTATAAGAAGGGGTAGAGGCTTGTGTTTTCTTCTCACAGAGAGAAATGGGCCAAGCCTTCTTCATCAACAAAGCAGGAATTGACAACAAAGGAGAAAGACATAGTTGAAATGAGTTTGAACTAATTGATCCAGAGGCTGAGGATCAGACCACAAACATGAGATAGACTATCAGGGATAAGGACTACCAAATCAAGGAGCTGGCAATCAATTTGGAAAGGACAAAGTATGTTATATCATTCCTTGAACAGGAAAACAGTCAACTCAAAGCAAAGGAGTTGATCCTAGAAAAGGAAAAAGCCAAGTTAATGCAGCAAGTTGGAAAAGGTAAGGAGATCATGAAATCAAGTGAGATTGAAGCATCAGAGGTGAGAGGAAAAAGGAAAAGACCAAGAACAAGAGGCCTCAAGAAAGCTTTGCAAGAGGAGCAAGAACAAATCCTATTGAATGAGGACCTTGACCTAGAAGATAGGATCACCATAGAGGTTCATCAAGATAAGGAATATTGGCTCAATAGAGTGAATGAAATAGAGACAATCAGTTGCTTAGATGCATGGCGCAACACTACCAAGCTCAAAACATGATCGCCAATTTCAAGGTAAAGCAACTTGAAAGCAAGCTCAAGGAGGCCAAAAAACACCAAAAGGATGAGGGAAACTTGGAGATGCTTCCTGAACAATCCATGAAGCTATAACAAACATATTTTTACACCTTCCCTCCAATTTTGAGCAAATTCTGAGCATTTTGAGAATTTTTGGTCTAAGTTCAAAAAATTCAGCTGCTCCAGAAGCGCAGTGCCTTGGTGTTGTGCTTTTTCCTCAGGCCCCCATTTAAGGAAAGGTCTACATTTTTGGAAATATATTTCCATCCTCTAAAACCCCATTTGCCAAAATTTTACAAAGATGGCTTAATTTTGGAGAAAAATGCAAAAAAGTGGCAAAAAACTAGCATTCTGGACCATTTTTTGACAGGCACTATGCTTCTGGAGTGAACTTGGGAGAATGGATTTTTGAAGGTCTTCCCATGCTCCAAATTCAGAAATTCAAACTGTGATGGAAACTATACCTAAAGGGATAGTTGATCGTTCTATAAAATTGGTATTCAGACCCTAGAAAGGCACCTAAAAATCAACTCAAAGTCGGCGTTGCGCTTCTGCACGTTTTTGTGTTTCAAATTGTAAAATTACAATGTGTAAAATTCTAGTTTCTAGTTTGACTTAGTCAAAGTCAATATTCTCTATGTAATGGAACTAGTTTCGAGGGTAGGTGATGTAGGCATGAATAAATTTACATCATAGGTTGTTTTTAATGTTTATAAGGCCTCATAAAAGAAGCAAAATCCTAAACAAACTCTTCATGAAGTGTTTGAGTTTCACCTTCTCACTCTCACCTGTTGGTTGAGAGAATATTGGATTTAGTTCATCCACCAAGTAATTCGACTCCTGAAGGTGGGAAAGTGGTCTAGGAGATTCTATATGTAACATTTCTCCTTAGGAGAAGAGTGTTGAACTTTTTGTGAAGGAGGCTTGCATGTAATCATATTTCAGCTAATACAAAGACAAGTTGCAACTATTTTCAAGGAACTCTAGCCCAGTGAGTTCATGGTGCTTGTACTTCATTCTTTTTGTTTTTTCATGTTCTAAACATATTTATCTACATTATATCTCTTCTTTCTATGAATGCCTTGTGATAAAATACTTATAATTCTTGTTTTTAAAGCTTTGTTATCTGGTTTTCATAGTTATATGTTTTTGTCTTCCTAAGCTAATGAAATCATGTTTATTTACGCTCATTAGTTTCTTCCACACTATATCATCTATAATACACTGACAAATACTCAAATTACACCATGGCTTCTGATATCTATCTCTTTCTTATGTTTTCTTCTGCATTCCCACAGCATAGACCTACTTGTGGCTCCAAACCTTAAGTTCAGCAAATCCTTAAAAAGCCAAATTTTCACAAACAAATAAACAAATACTCATATCTAGTCTAAAATCCATTTGTTTTAAAGTCATATCACTGATAAGAGACTTAGAAAGATCACTATCATTTTCAATAGGGCTAGCTACTGAGCTGAAGTGGTTTTAGGTTACCCTTCTCGATTTCCTTTTCAGCCTAGGAGATTATAAGGACTAACATCGTGTATGTATAGAATCTTTTTGTATATGTATGTATGAATCTTAATGAGAAGTGTTGTTGGTTTAACCATCACATTGGATTGTTGGTTCACCTTCCTTCCAGCTTGTGAATCATCTTTGCTCGTGTGTTCCCTTCCAAGCTACGTGTTTACACAGGTTTCCAAGGGGCACACTCATTCCACCTTCTATGTGTTAGAACCATTCATGCAACTTCCTTGGCTTGCTACGCACATCGCACCATTGCTACCAATAGGGACATCTCACTTGCCTCTGCGTGCAATCGCGGTTAAGGCGATACCGTACGACCCACGGTTAGGACTCCTACACCAAACGGCTGAGGTCTAGTTGGGACTTCTTATCAGGGAGATCCTCTGACATGTTGGCAGTTCCAGCACCATCAACACTTACAAAACTTTCCATTGGTTTCCTGATTGTAGCTTAATTGTAAAAGTAGGCTCCTTCATGGCTTCTTTATTACTCTTGAGATGGAGTAGTCTTTTGGAGTAGCTCCTTTGATTGACACTTGAAATGTAATATTTTCTTTTTACAGGTTCCTTTTGATTTGATTCAACTTTAGGTCCCTTCTGTGGAATATGTGGTCTTTGCCTAGAGCTTGTTTTTCTCTCTGATTTTGAAATTTGAATTGCTAAAGTAAGTGAAATTTTCTAAAGTGAGTAGTAGCTAGTGCTTTGATCTTCTTCTTCAAAAATGATTGGAATTTGACAATATTTCAAAACATGTCCTTCTGAAATTCTTCAACAATAATTGGTGCTCATAAATATCAGTAAAAAAATTCAACAGTAAGAAAAATTCAAAATTTTTTGGACCTTCCCCTCTGTTAGTGTGTTGAATTTTCCTCATGTTTGCATGAATATGTATTTTTCATTCACTTGACTACTTGATAACAACATAAAACAAATGAAGTATTATTTTTGTGAATTCTCATCAGCCAATATGAATTGGTTTTCCAATGAGAATTATGAGTTTATGTTGTGCTAGTATGTTGGTTTTCATAACTAAACTCCCTTTTTTATTGTTTATTGTTTTTGTTTTTATGTATTTTTTTTAATGGTGAGTTTTGGTAGACACATGAATCTGTGTTCCCAATACTTCTATCTCATTTTGTTCTGTGATTTTCTGCAAGAAAGTTTCTTTATCTATAGGATTGTTATATAACTTCAGCCTATGTCCATTAACCAAAAATGAAATTTGTTCTTCATCAATTGTATTAATTATGATTGAACCATTATCATATATCTATTGAATTGCATATGGACTGAGCCAGCGTGTTGTGAATTTAGCTTGAAAGTCTTTGAACTTTGAGTTAAATAATAATGCCCAGTCTCTTGCTTTAAATTTCTTTTTCTTGATGAATTTGGCGTGCCGTGTTTCTCTTTATTGTTGAATGATTTGAGTATGTTGTAGTGTTTGTTATCTAATATCTTCTAACTGATCCAATTGCATCATCCTTTCCTTTTGTGCCTCAGCCAGGTTCATCCCTAAATCAGCTGCCAATTTGTAAGTGTGGATTTGAAATTCAATAGGGAGGAAGACTTTCTTACCATATACCAATTGATAAGGAGTGAAACCTGTTGTGTTCTTCCAAGTGATTCTGTATGCCTATAGAGCTTCATGAATCTTTTCTGACCAATCTTTTCTATTAATCCTGACTATCTTGGTCATTATTGCTTCAAGAGTCTTATTAGTTGACTCCACCCGGCCATTGGCTTGTGGATGATATGGTGTAGATTTGCGATGCTCGATTTTGTACTTCTCGACTATATCTTGTACCAATTTAAAGGTAAATTGTGCTCCTTGGTCATTGACAATTTCTCTAGGGACTCCAAACCTAACAAAACATTCCTCAAAGAGAAAATTCACCACCGTCTACTCTGTTGCTCTAGCCAATGCTTTTGCTTCTACCCACTTTGTCACATATTCATACATACCAGGATGTACTTTTTACCATTTGATGGTGGATTAATAGGGCCAATGAAATCAACTGCCCACTTTTCAAATGGTTCTATGAGAACTTGTGGCTTCGGTTGCATTTCATCAGATGGTACTAGTTTGCCCATTCTTTTTGCAGTTGTCACAACTTTTGACATATTTCTTTGAGTCTTTAAAGAGGGATGGCCAATACTACGCTAAATTGAGTATTTTGTATGTTGTCCTCTTATCTGCAAAATTTCCACCACAAGGCCCATCATGACAAGATTTTAAAATATCCAATATTTCATCTTGTGTTACACATCGCCTTATGATTAGATCAGAACCAGTATAAAACAGATCTCCATTAAGCCATGTATATCTAGCACTTTCTCTATTTACTTTTCTATTTTCATTTAATGTAAAGTGTGGAGGTAGTTTTCCTATTTATAAATAATTAGCTATATCAGCATACCATGGAGTTATAGCTGATACCGAAAATAAATGTTTGTTAGGAAAGTTATCTAAACTAGGAACAATCTCACTAGATGTATGTAATAAAGATAGAAAATCTACCACTTGATTGTCCCTTTCAGGTCGATCTAGGACAATAATGTTCAACTTCTGCATCAATGATAACCATCTTGTTATTCTACCATTAGTAATGGGTTTATTCATCAAATACCTGATGGAAGAATGGTTTGTATGGATGAAGACCTCATAACTTGTAATGTAATGTCCAAATTTATTAACAACATGGACTATTGCCAACATTTCTTTCTCAGTAACTGTGTAGTTTAGCTCTGTAAGGGTTAGATTTTTTCTAATGAAATAAATAAAACAAGTAATTTGATATTCTTTTTTACCTAAAGGTGCCCCTATTGCAATATCCGATGCATCAGCAGAAATGTGAAATGGAAAATCCCAATTGGGTCCTCTTAAGATAGGTGCTATAGATAGTTTTCCGTTGAGTTTTTCAAATGCAACTTGACAATTAACATCCAATGAAATGTTACATCTTTTACAAGTAATTTAAATAAAGTCAAGGTTATTTTACTGAAATTTTCAATAAACCTTCAATAATAGCCTACATACCCAAGGAAGCTCCTCACTTCTTTTTGATTTGTTGTTGCTGATAAGTTCACAATGACTTGGATTTTTGTTGGATCCACCTTTATTCCAAAAGATGAAATATGGTGTCCCAACACTATCCCTTCATTTAGCACCATAAAGAATTTCTCATTGCTTAGAGATATATTTGTCTCAATGCATATTTTTAGAAGTCTTTCCAAATTATTTAGACAATCATCAAATGTATTTCCATAAACAGTAAAATCATCTATGTAAACCGCTACACATTCATGAACAAAATCAACAAAAATAGCCAAGACTGCTATTTGAAAAGTAGCAGGTGCATTACATAATCCAAAAGGTAACACATTGTAAGAATATGTACCCCATGGAGAAGTGAATGTAGTTTTTTTTTTTTATTCCCTAATGCTACCTTAATTTGATTATAACCACTAAATCCATCAAGAAAAGTTTTTTTTTTTTTTTTTTTTTTCCTGCTAATGAATCTTGGACTTGATCGATAAATGGTAGCGTAAAATGATCTTTAAGTGTTGCTTTATTAAATTCCCTATAGTCTACATAGATTCTCCATTTTTCTTTTTTCTTGGGAACCACAACTAAGGGAGAAACCGATTGACTATCCAAGATAGGGTAGATAAATCCTACCTGTAATAGTTTCTACCATTCCTCTTTTACAATCTCCTTCATCATTGAATTCATTCTTCTTTGTGGTTTTCTTATAGGTTTAACATTATGTCTATGTAGATATGGTGAATGCATGTTTCCGAATGAATGCCCTCCATATCAGTGTAATCCCAATAAAATGCTTTTGAATATTTCTTCAATAATGTGATCAATTGTTCTTCTTGTGATGATTCCAAATTATTTCCAATATTAAGATTTTTTCCTGGGCTGATTTGAATTACTTTACTTTGGGAATTTGTAATTTAGTTAACAGGAAAAATAGCTTCAAATGATGTTTTCAATTAATTAATAGTGAAATTTTCCTAAAAACATTGATTTTAAAAGTTGACTTGCAGCTTCATATTGGATAGTTCTAAGCTTCTCTGAAATATCAAGTTTTGAAATGAAAAGATCCATTAATTCATCATTATCTTATTCTATAAAATAAAAAAACTTGATTTATGCTTCAGATAGGCTGAATTTATTCCTTTTCTTCATCAAACCATATTAATAAAGAAGGATATTGAGCAGGAGGATATAGCGTTATGTGTTTCCTTTCATTTCCATGTGATATGATCATACTTCCTGATCTACATCCAGTAAAGGCATCAACAATGGTTAATCATGGTTTTCCAAGAATCAAGGAATGCCCTCCTAAGTTTGACTTTGGTTGTAGGACTAGGAAGTCTACAGGATACTCCCATGAATCCAAAGAAACAATGATATCTTCAAGTACTCCTTCTGGAACTACTTTAGACCTATCAGGTAGTTCTAAAATTGTAGTGATAGGTCGGATTTTTGGAAAGTTCAAATGATAATAGCTCCTAAGTCAATAAGAGTTTTAGAAACTAAGAAATTATTGATTGAAATTGTTACCATAGGTATTCCAGGGTCAACATATTTCTCAATTGTAGAATCTGCTGACATAATACTAGCTAATTTCCCAATGACATGAATTGTAGGTGGATCCTTCTTTCTTTTACCAGTTTTCTTGATGCATAATTCCTTAACTGCCTTTGTATAAATAGGAATATCCTTAATGGTGCGCAATAAAAGAATTTTAACATAGGAATTTTTCAATTCATCTAAAATATCAAATTAAGGAAGAGAGACTACATATTTTTGCTCTACTAAGCTTTCTAGAAAAGGAGGTGTTTGAGTTGCTACTATTCTGTTTTTTTGAATTTGATGTTCTTTGTCATGTTTTTCAGGATCTCTCCCCTCTTCAAATTGTTCTTCTATAATCACATGAGAGTCTTTTTGTAATTTTTTTCAGACCTTAAGTGGGTGTTTTGAATGGGAAGGATGGAATATGAAGTCCCTTCCTCAGTATTGTAAATTGGTCTTAAAACTTTGTTACTTGGATTTGCTATTGGTTGATATGGTAATTGAATTAGTCTAGGTGGTGGTTGGTTAGATGGTAATTGAAGTTGTTGAGGTTGAGTTAGTGCATGTAATGATTGTTGTGGAAATGGGTTTGATTGAGGGGGTTGTTGGAATTATTGTTGATATGAGATTGGTTGTTGAGGATATGGTTGTTGATATGATTGTTGAGGGTAAGATTGGTATTGTTGTCGATATGGATGTTGAGGATAAAATTGTTGAGGAGGTTGGGCTCCATAAGAATATCCTCACCAACTTTGTGAAGGTTGGTTTTGTATTTGTTGTGGAGGCCAAGCCTACGAAGGAATAGGAGTATTCCATGAGGATTGGGCAGGATATTGATAATTCTGAGGAATTTGTTGAGTAAATTGCTGAGGTAAATTTTGAGGCATACCTGTAAACCGTGGTTGCCAAGGTCTTCTTGGTGCCAAATAGTGGATAGAGTCGATCCCTTGTCCCTCTTCCACTGAATTTAATTGCAATTCCTTGAGCTTTGGACAATTATCAGTTGAATGATTTTCTGTACAAAGTTCACAAACCTGAATACTATATAAAGGACATTCCTTTAGTGGATTCTTATTTCTACATTTAGGACAAAAGATTGATAATACTTGATATTATTCATCTTGATTTTTCTTTGCCTTTAGTACATTGACTTGTGTCTGTAATGTGCTCAAGATATCAGTTTTAAAATTCTCAAATAAATTCCCTAATTCTTCTCTTGTTATGCTTCCTGTTGTAGATTTCGTAACTTTCGAATTTGCATCTCTTTTTCCACTTTTAGCTCTTCCTCTTGAATACTTTTGACATAATTCTGCAATCTCCTCAAATGGTAAATATGAGATGTCTCATTTTTCCATCACATTGAGAATATCATGATACTCATCTCGTATTCCTTTGAGAAAAATTGTTCGAATGGTATCAGGATTTAAATAATGTTGTTTGGATTTTTGTAAGTTGTAAATAAATTGTTCTAAGTATTCTTCAAACTCTCATATTCTTGTTGAGACATCCTAAAAATATATTCCTTCAAATCTCTAGGCCTACAAGGCTTGACGCTTTTTAAGAAAAAAATTCCTCATGTCTTCCCAAGAAGTAATGGTGTGTTCTCCTAATCCCATAAACCATTTTAATGCAACTGCTTTATGAGTAGCAAGAAAAAGACGAAGCTTATGTGTATCATCAGTATAACCATAAGTATGACATAATATGTCAAATTCAAACATGAATGAATCAGAATATTCATAAGACATTCCATAAAAATTTGGTATAACAAAAGGTGGAATAATCTTTATTTTTACCTCTTCTCCAAGAATTTCTCTAGTATCTAGAATTCAGAATCCAAAAGTAGCTTCTTGATCATTGTCTATTTCTACACCTTGTCTTCTCTTATTGTCATGTTCTCTTTTGGCATCTTCTTCTCTTTTTCTTTTTTCTTCTCTTCTCGTTTTTTTCTCTCTTTTTATTTGCCATTCTCTTTGTTAACTTTCATATTGTAATATTTATTCTGGAGTTAGTATTGGGATATTAGATTCTTGTCCTTCCTCTGCCATTTCTTTCTCAGTTGTTTTAAATGTCTCGGTACGAAATCGAGTTTTTGTTTCTTCAACTTTCTCTATTTGTTCAAGAATTGGTTTTCTTGTATCTCTTTTTTTCCTATGGAAGATGTTTCTATTTTTGTTTGTTTCATTTTTACTTCATAAGCTAACGAAGTTTGTCTTTCAACAAGAGTTAAACTTTGTCCTGAATGCTTTTTTTACTCCAATTCTTCTAAAGTTGGTTATCCAACAACTGTTGTAGTTAATGTGAATGGTCCTACTCCCACAAATGGTTGAGTGGTTGGGGGGTTGTGTTTTAAATCTACCTTTTTCATCTCTTTCCCTAGGCATAAAGAAACATAACTAAAATAAAAAATTGTTTTTGTTTTTGTTTTTTTTTATGAAAAATGAAAATGAATTAACTAAAGTTTTACCCTCTAAATGTGCTTCCTTGAAAACGATGCCAAAATGTTGGTCTGATTTAAGGGTTTAAATCAGATAATCAATTCTCTTATCAATCTGGTTTTCGTAATCTTAGAAGCACTCTAACATATATGGTTTAGAGGTAGTTTCCACAAGTTAAACACCTAGATAATTTGAAATCTTGAGTATTATTGCCAAGAAAGTTTCATTCTCCCTTATAGGAGAAGGATTCAAAAAGCCTTCAATGACAAGATTAACACCTTCAGATCATCAATTTCCTTAATTAATTAATTAAATAGCATCAAATCAATCACACATAAAATGAACAATTTTTGATAAGTCTAGTTATTGATAGTGAAAGAAATATCAAGCCCTCTTACAAGGGGTCAATTCATAATATCTCTCAACAAGCATATCTATAATAAATTAATCAAAATGTAAATATACTAAAGGAAAGTATAACAACTGAAATGAAAGTACAACAAACTGAAAACTATACCAAAATAGTGAAAAATTAGTGCACAAGCTTAGCAATGGGGGCCCTCCATGCTTCTGTTGCGCACTTTAAGTGAATATTAGCTTAGAAGAACTTGGAAGCCAAATAAAAAAATCATCCATCAAGCATAATAGAGGCAAAAGAAACTATGAACCAACTCCTTTCACTAAATTGAAAAAGTCTTCAAATTCACATAGTTAGAAAATAGATGTCTTCCTCCTTCAAATGTCACATTTATACAATTTTTTGGTAACCAATTAACTAAAAATACTTAAATACATTTATGATAAACTTAGATAAGGCATAAAATTCGAATTCATTACTCCTATCTCTAAAATTTAAATCACAATCTGTTCAAATTTCATGCTCAAAACAGGGGATTTTTATGAACAACTGGCTTGGTTTGACCAGCGTTGACCAGCCCTATTCTCGTTGATTTGATGCAAACCAACATGTGTTAATACATCCTTGGTTCCCATAGTTTCCAAATATGCATTTGGTTCAATCCCAGGTGTCTTGCAACCATCACTTCAAACATGCCACTACAAGCTTTTCTACTTCTCCCAAAATTTAATTTGATGCTCAATTTTGACTAAAACACTAAAATAATTAAAATACATAGTTTAATACCTTGATGTGAATGAAAGAGGAAAAATGAGGTGAATATGATGATAAAGTAGCGAGGTGGTAAATGATGAAATGCATAGGGTAAAAAGAAACCAAAATCAGAGGCCAACAATGCTCACACCCTGCTCATTCCTTGACATTGTGTGAGCACACTATGCATCTCCAGTCATTAACCAAGACCATCCTTGTCCCTATCCTTCACGTTCATTCCAATAGCAACACACTATTTTCCCACAACAAGAATTGCAACACAAAAATGATCTGGATCTTGGCGGCTAAGATCTAAAACCAAGAATGCTTAGAGAGGAGGAGAGAACCAAATGCGAGAATATTGATGAAATAATGCATGAACTGAATACATCCCAAAACAAAATATAAAAATAGAGAACAAGATACAACATAAAGCCTAATTTCCTATCAAATGAGAGAAAAAATGTTGTTGAATTGATAATGTGTGGACCAATTTGTCCTTTTACAAAGTGAGGTTCATTATTTAAAGCTTTCTTGAGTTACAATGCCATGGGTAAATACCATGGGCATATACCATGGGTAAATAACATGGGTGGATGCCACTTCCCATTTGGATCATTCCTTCCCCCTTAGGAAGAAATGGTCCCCATTGCGTAGATTTCCTCTTGATAAGCCGTTGTTGAATATGAATCAATGAAGAGAAGGGTTTTGTGTGGTTGACCCATAACCATGGGTTTTTGGATGACACAAAACCATAATGAACACATATATGAGGATTTAAATACCCTATAATGCTTGTGGTCTGACTCTGATATTGACAATGTGTGACCTATCAAATGGATTTCGAAGATAATCGTTTTGTATGGTTAACCCATAACTGGGGGTTTGTGGATGACTCAAAAACCATGATGAATAAAGATCCAGGGATAGAGATATCTTGTAGTTCTTGTGGGACAATTGTGATACAGGCAGTGTACAAACATGCAAATGGAATTTTATGGCAAGGGTTTTAATGAGGTGCTTGAGATTAGCATTTAAGTTATTCATGAGAATGTTTTTGAGAAAGGCTATGACATCATGAGAGGCATATGTCAAGGTTGAAATCATAGCCAATACTTTTATGTTCAAACCTGTGAATGCACTGTTGTTCACCTTGGGGACCTTTGATCTAGGGGATTGAAGGTTTTGAGTAATGTTCCTATCAAAAACCTAAGAAGGTGGAGAAAATTTTTGAGAGGAAGGGAATGAGGAGTTCATCCTATTCAACAATTGAATGACTTGATCCCCATCCAAAGACGACTTTCCACTAGAATTGTTGTTTACTTGAAGCTGAGAAAAAATGCTAAGGTTCACAATGTCTAAATTCCCCAAACCACCGTTCTCCTGGCAAGAAACTAACAATCCTCGGGGCAATGCGTCCTCTGGATGGGTTTTCCTCTATCTCCTATTGTGCCCTGCAAGTCTCCTTCTATAGCTCCTATTGCCCTTGTCAAATTATTGAAGCAGATGGAATCTGCTGCACTATTGACAAAAGCATTACGTAAGGCTCCCAACTAGTGCTTCAGAAGCTTTGGAATGGGTTTCACATAGTTTGTGATGCATGTGGTAATCGTTTGCACTGGTAAGATTAGTGCAGCAATCTTCCACTTGACACATAAGATAAGCACCACCAGGGGAACCCGATCTCACAGGTTTGTTTTGACGGGAAGGATTTGTATCGTCTGCGTATGAGTATGAACTTCCTCCTAGTTTCAATGTTAGGTTTTTGGATCATTTTCAGATGAATATTTACCGAGAATAAAAGGCTCCACAGGTTCATCAAGCTTCCATTTTTTATCTGGAAACAAAGAACCATTTATGACATCTGACCCTATGTCATTGGATCCCACACATAAGATTTCAAGAGAAGCCTACGATTGAATATTATTGGGGTCTGGCTCGCGATGGTTTTCCATATTAGTAGGCTTTGTGATGAACCTGACGTTGCCCCAATCCCAAAGATTTACATTCCAATTTGGCTTCGAAGCTTCTTAAATGGGTGGAATTTTTTGTTGTTGCTACGCTGCCAGTTTTTTCGAGTCCAAGAAGAATCTGTAGGCTCAACGCAGTGCTTAGCCCCCAAAGAAGGCTCGTATAAAGGACCAGAGAGTAATTGATGCTGGAAAAATTGTGAATCCACTTGTGGACAAAACTTAAATGCCAAGACTTTGAATTCAGGTGACTTTAGGGGTTATCGATTTGATTCATTACCCCAACCATGGCGTGGCAGAGGAGCACACTCCAATCTTTACTTATCAAACATTTGGATATTCTACAACATTACATCTACTCCAACGACCAGTTCCAAAAATCATTTTAATGTCTGATTGGGTTCCCTTATTGCTTCAGAAAAGCTCCTACTAGGGCTCAGTAGTTGTTGATGTGATTCACCATTCTAGCACTAAATTGTCCAAAGAATCCGCTAACATCTTCAAGAGTTAAAATACCAACACATT
Organism: Pinus taeda; assembly: GCA_000404065.3. Lineage (NCBI taxonomy): Eukaryota > Viridiplantae > Streptophyta > Pinopsida > Pinales > Pinaceae > Pinus > Pinus taeda. The sequence goes on from APFE030941150.1 coordinate 338,070, forward strand.
TTATGACATTACCTCAGCTCTGGTTGCCATTTCTCAAAATCCTTATTACGTCGAATCAGAAAATGTCATTTAACCAGCTTTGAACACATCACCTCAAAGAATACATATTAGAGAAATACGAAGCAAACTTTTAACTTCAGTGTAGCACGTGTGTGGACTAGAAAATCTAAGGGAATCATAGACCTATTAGAGCCTCAAACATCTCGAATTCAACCAAAACATGTAAAACAACTTGACTCTCGAGAGAAAAAGTTGTGTTAAGCCTCCTTTTATCCACTGCCTCCAACTTCCCTGGCCACTATGAGCGACGTTTATAAAGGCCGAAAACCTAACAATCCTTCAACAAATCTCATAACTCGGTACGCTTGACAACTCTGAACCTAGTACACCTCTAGACAACTTTGATTGTAAGACAATGCTTTTGACCTCGTGACGCACAAGGGTGCAGCGAAATTGAATATATATGTTCTAGATGAAGCCAAATTCGAGGAGACAGGAAAATCAAAATAACATTTTGGTCCAGGCAAATGTTTAAGCTCCTCGAAGTCTCTTATGGTCGTTTAGGATTTTTCACCGGTGGTCCAGAGTGGAAAAAATGATGAATTAATGTAGGTTTCCAATGGCAGCGGGGACTCGTAGGCCACAATGGATAAAATGATGAATTAATGTAGGTTTCCAATGGCAGCGGGGACTCGTAGGCCACAATGGATCTATGTAGTAGTAACTAAAGCAAACAATTCAAACTTATCATCAATGTATCTCTATACATTCTTCCGACCATGTTTCCTTTTATACAATTCTTACTCGTTGGTCTCCTTCGGTAGGGTTTCCCCCACTCGAAGTAACTTGAGTTATTAGGGGTGTCACGAGTATGCAAGAAGTCTAGTAGCTTCCACACACGCAATGTTGTTACTTCTATTAATTGTGAGTGTGAATAAGTGGAGGTGGCTTCCACTACCAAAAGAAACTTGAATCATACACAAATTTTTGGATGTCATCCCACTCGATGTCATGGACAAAGGGTATTCTTAAAAAGGTATCCAAAATGTCGTTTATCAAAACAAATTATCACAGGAAGTTGAGGGATCCACCCAAAAAGCTCTTATGAAACCTTGATTACTATGGATTCATAACCTTATATGATACCACTTGTTGAAATCATGATTTTCATTACACCAAAAGCCATAGGTGTTAGTAAATGTATGCATCACTAGAGCCAACAGATCCACAAGAGGAAGTTAAGCACATGTCACGAAACATGTGGGGAGCTTTGTTTATTTCAATGTCTAACAATCTCCTGTAGTGTGATCCATGTGTGATTCAAACTGCCCTATTGTGAGCCAATAATGATTTGAACTCCCCCAATGTGAGTCAAGTGTGATTCGAACTTGAGACCTTTGGCTCTGATACCACTAATTTAGTTCTTGGTGAACCAAGAATTCTTAAAGAGGAGAAGAGATCCCAGTGTTAGAATATTGATAAAATAATGCATGAACTGAATACATCCCAAAAGAAAATATGAAAAGAGAGAAAAAGATACACCATAAAACCTGATTTCTTATTGTTAATAGTACTAGACCTCCCAACATTTAGGGAATCTCCTCAATATGAAGTTCCAACTAGACCTCACACCATTTGGAATAGGAGTCCCGGTAGTGGGTGGTAATGTAATGGCTTGACCGTGGAAACACACAGAGGAAAGTATGATAACTTTGGGTGAGACCAAGTGTGTGACCCTGCGGAGAGCCAAGTGTGATGCATGAAGGTTCTAACACATGAAGGGAAAAAGGAAGTGCACCCCTTAGAAGCCTGTAATAATACGCAACTTGAAAGGAACACATGAGAAAAATGATATCACAAGGTAAATGCAGAATAGTCCACAAGTTAAAGTGATGAGTTAATCCAACAACACGCATTCAACAGGATTCATACAAACGCAAACAAAGTAGTTCATAATCATATGCGTAAGTTAAATAACATACATTGCCAATACAACAAGAATAGTCCTACTATATTAACAACATATGCATGAAAGTGTGTTGGCTCTTATTTTATTATTATAAGTGAAAGTTCCATCCATGCATACACCATTGATGACCACTAGCCCCAATAGTGAAACATTATAGTCAAGAAAACATCCTTCTCCAAAGAAGTATACTCGCTCTATGCTATGGAGAAGAGAAGGCTCTTCACAATACTCCCAAGCTATTTCTAAGCCTAAGCATAGAAAAAATTTTGGCTCCCAAAAGCATGTTCTATGAGTTATGAGGTTCTATTTAAAATAAGAGCAGGTGACTCTTCAAATCCCCTTTGTGACTTTTGGACTACCCTCACGACTTTTCAAATTATTCACTAAATGACACATTACATTCCGCAGTTACTTTTCATATTCCAATATTGACACTTGGAATTTCACTTACAACATAATAACAAATAATATTACATTTTTCTCATGTACCCATATAAGAAAAAATAGGGTAGAGACAATGTAACAAGGCACAACATTATGATTCTAGAGTTTGGGGGAAGTCCATCTCAACAACCTTCACTTGCTACTTCTCGGTCACATATTGGTGCTAAGATTGGTACTATGTGATGGTGTCTCTAAACTGCTTAACGATGTCTTTCTAGAAGTGGACTCTAGCCTCCATGGCATCCAAGTATATTATCTTGGTCTTGACAGGACCACCGATGTACTTATGCACGTTCTGTGCATTCAACACCAAGTATTCCCTAGTGGCTTCTCATCTTAGCTTCTCCAAGAAATAATTGATCTCCAGTCGAACTTAGTTCTTGGGTTTAGCATTGGTGAGGTAACGAATTGATGGGATCTGGTGTTTTCTCACCAAGACATCTAAGCTACTTTACAACCACACATATGAGGCCCGTGCGCTACTGATGGATGAGGCGAGCTTCTCGTTGTTCAGAATCAACATTTGGACCTTCGATTTCTCTAGCTTTGCCTATGACTTCATCTTCTTCACTAAGTCAAACGAGGGCCCCTTGTACCACATTGTCCACTCTTGTACATGGGTGATGGAAGCATGTATGTTTTTGAGAGTTTAAAAAACTCTTTGCTCCGCTGCTATAGACTGTGCAAACATACAACTTCTTTGTGCACAGTGGAAAATCCATCATAGAGCTTCCACGTGGTATCACCAAGTATTGATACTTCAGTAAGTATCAATGTCCTCATCTCGCCCCATGCAGAAACTGCATTTTGCGTTGATGCTTGGAGTTGTTCTGCCTCTTTCCTAGCAGCCTACAAGTTCTTTGTCAATTGTACATTCTCAGCCATCAGATACTAAATATTTGAGCTTGTTTCTCTGGCATATGCAAAGTTGGCTTCAGAAATGGCAGTTGGATTCTTCCTGGTGTACAATATTATCACCCTTTCCTTTATTAATGCAGGTGATGTGTGATCTTCCAGAAAGTGTTTTCTTCGTGCTTGTACAATCCTCTTCTAGAACTCATCAAATGATAAATTGTTGATGCAAGCTAGGCCTGCAAAACCAGGATCTTTTAAAATCTCTTTCGTGGAAACTTGATTAGTTCACAATGATCATAAGACTATTAAATCTCATATGAAAGCTTTCAAACCGTCACCGTAGCATTCAAACCATCCAACAGCTGAATCGCTATGTGATGTGGGAAAACAGAGCATTCAACAAATTCCAATCCATATTAAAGCTAGCATATTATCCCTGATAAATGTTAAAAACTCTGAAAGTTCTAGACAATACATATGCACACAAATCACTGAAATAATTAATTAAGAAATAAATTATTTACAAGAGAAATCATGGCCTATTCATGGCCTCTTATTCTTCATACTCACTCATTCTCTCTCACTCCCTCTCTGATCCTCAATGTCTTTGAGGCTACATTATTTATAAAACTTAGCATGATTAAAAAATCCTAAAATCACTCAACTAAAACCTCTAAGAGTCTACATACAATGCATACACATGGTGAAAAGCATATTGAGGCTTTTTCCCATCTTTTTCCCTGTTCTAAAATAGAAAATCTTTCCTTATCCCCATAATGATCCACATTCACTGCTTTATGCCTAAAAACACTCCCTATTTTATTAAAAATAACAAAATATTTAAAATTGTCACACCCCCCTTTTTATTCCATATTTACAAATGAAGAGGGTCTTGATGCTCATGCATCATACACCCAACCTTAAAATTAATCATGATCTCCTGATCATGTGTTGGGATCTGTGTATGCCTGGATCCCATATCTTGTGCTGTAACTTTCCACTTGCCACTGCCTCTGTCTGTTGTTCTTCGCCAGGTTTACACACTTTATGATGCATCGCTCCACTGGCTGTGCTCTCGCAATATTCTGTTGTCTTCCTCTCGTTGCTTCTCCTTCGTTTCACTGTTGCTGGTCTCTTCCGGAATTCCTTTTTCATCATCTGTCTCATCAGTTCAATTTCTTTGTCCAACATATTTTCTCCAGCACCTTCAGTAAGACCTGTACTCAAAAAACAATTGTTAGAATAAAAAATAGAAGGCTTCAGTGCCTCTTCTGCTGCTAGTGTTGTCTCAGTTGTCACTATGGATGTTGCTACCGCTGTCGCCATAGATGTTGCTACCGCTGTCGCCATAGATGTTGCTACCTCCCAAACTTCCTGTCCCTCTGCAACATGCTTTGGCTCATCACCTGCAATTTCATCTGCAACTTCATCTGCAACTTTTTCTTCTGGTTCACTGCACTGGCCTCTTTCTTCTACAATCTGCTTATCATACTCTGGATTCTCCAACCAATATTCTAACAATGCAATCTCTTGGTAGCATCGCTGAAGCACTTCATCACCACCTGCATACATACATAAACTTTCAGTATCAACTGTTACTTCCTTTATCTGTTCTTCAGACTGATTCACTTCTTATGTATCTGCAAACATACACAACTTATCAGGGTTAAAACTGCAAGACGTTTTAGTCCTGACGGGTTCCTTCAACAGTTTCCTTTGAACAAATCTGCATGTGGGATTTTCAAATTTCATCTCTGGCACAAGAATTCTAAGTCCCTTTCTCACCAAGGCAATGAGAATTTGCCTCAACCTCCTCTGCAATTGTCGCCAAATCACTCTCTTTCCCTTCAGTGGAAAGAGCCATTTTCCTTTCTGCTTTTCCTGCTCCTGCAGCCGTTCTTCCAGTGCCTGTAACTGTGCCTTTATTTCTGCAATCTTTCTTTCTCGAACTCCTGTAGTCATCTCATCTCTGTGGCATTTCTCTGAACCTCTTATCTCTCCTTTATGACTTTTAGTAGCCTTCTCCTTCGGCATGAGTTTCTCCCCTATGAGTTGCATGAAGCCTCTGCCACAACAAACTCTTTTGCTGCCACTTACCTCACCAATCCTTCTCTCCAAATCTGGCCTTTTGGTAATCATTGGTCCTCTGCTGGAACCCTTTGAGCATCCTCTACTGCTCCTGTAGACTTCTCCCATCTGCAACTTTATTCAACCTATGTTGAATCTTTAGGTTCTTCCACATTCACTTCTCCCTCTTCCCGCTGAGATTTCTTCACTATTCCTGTAAATCAACATTCATCAGTCATCACATGAAATTAACAAAAAAACACTTGAATCTTCAAAAAGAGCTGCTCCGGCTCTGATACCACTTGATGCAAGCTAGGCCTGCAAAACCAGGATCTTTTAAAATCTCTTTCGTGGAAACTTGATTAGTTCACAATGATCATAAGACTATTAAATCTCATATGAAAGCTTTCAAACCGTCACCGTAGAATTCAAACCATCCAACAGCTGAATCGCTATGTGATGTGGGCAAACATAGCATTTAGCGAATTCCAATCCATATTAAAGCTAGCATATTATCCCTGATAAATGTTAAAAACTCTGAAAGTTCTAGACAATACATATGCACACAAATCACTAAAATAATTAATTAAGAAATAAATTATTTACAAGAGAAATCATGGCCTATTCATGGCCTCTTATTCTTCATCTCACTCATTCTCTCTCACTCCCTCTCTGATCCTCAATGTCTTTGAGGCTACATTATTTATAAAACTTATCATGATTAAAAAATCCTAAAATCACTCAACTAAAACCTCTAAGAGTCTACATACAATGCATACACATGGTGAAAAGCATATTGAGGCTTTTTCCCATCTTTTTCCCTGTTCTAAAATAGAAAAGCTTTCCTTATCCCCATAATGATCCACATTCACTACTTTATGCCTAAAAACACTCCCTATTTTATTAAAAATAACAAAATATTTAAAATTATCACACCCCCCTTTTTATTCCATATTTACAAATGAAGAGGGTCTTGATGCTCCTGCATCAATTGTACACATCCATGGCGAGATCATCATTAAGGAGAACAACATCTCCTTTCTCGCTCTGGGTTGGTTCTGATACTAGAGGTGGTGGAGACTACGGATGACCTGTGGTGCTTTTGGCATTAGGTCAGTGTCTTCATTTTATGAATCCCGTTCCAACTCCATGTCTGTCATTTCGATCAATTGCTCAATCTGCTGAGAAAACACTAGATCTTGCATCTATTCACCTTCCTCCTCTATTGCTGGTTGTTCCAGTTGTTAGGTCCCTATAATACTAGTAATTCCCCCATTACTATTGTTATTGTAGTCCTTATTGTTATTGTTGTGCCCCTATTGTCCCCATATTGTTATTATTGTGCCCCATAGAAGCCCACTATTGTTATTTTTGTGCCCTTATATTATTATTGTTATGTGAGCTTTGATTATATTGTGACTCCTTAGACTCCTATATATAGAAAGGAGGTTTTTTCATTTGTATCATCCAATAATTGTTCATTTGTGTAATGTAAAGGAGGTTTCCCCCTCGAAGAGGCTGATTTATAAGATGCTGATCTTTCTTTTCTATCTTTTTGTGAGTTGGTTTCATAACATTTGGTATTAGAGGTTTCGATTCTAGGGTTTTGCTACTCCAAATAGGTCATCGTGGCATTTTCGTTATAACTTTTTTTCTGCGAAGTTTTAGAAGCTAACAAAAAACAATTTGAGTTGAAATCTAAACCTTAGGTCCAAATTTCAGATCTTGTCTCGCTATATTTTCGGAGATATGGTCTGAGAAATTTAGGTTATCTGCAGACTCTTGAATTGCATTCCAAATAGGTGACCTTGGGAAAATCGTCATAACTTTCTCTCTTAGCATCATATTGCAATTTCATAAGAAGTTACAAAAAGAGGATGGACTGTAGTTTTTTGTGTATCGTTTTCATATCCAAGGGTCAAAACAGTGACACATGACACGTCATACAAGTTTGCTCTACTGAAACATTATATAATCAAGTAGTCATGGGAGATTGGGCATAACCCTTTCTTGGAGAATCCAATTTTGATCATACTAGTGGCATTAGAAAGAGAACACATAGGGCTACCTCAGCAAGCAACTTGAGACCTTGGAGATCCGCAATTATAGAGATACAACAGATTCAATATCGAGTTTCTACAAAGCCAAAAAAGGTGTGTAGTCTTTTTAAGATTTTGCAACCTAAAAGCTCTAGCATGAATCATGAAGAAGAGGAAGAACTGTAACATGATATATCAAAATTACGAGACCAAGTGAAACAAATTTCACCCTCACAAAAGGTAACAAAAGCCAAGATTTATAGTTTAAAGAAAGGCGTGGAAGCTATGATGCATGGCATGGAAGCTAATATGAATGGCGTGCAAGTTAAGATGGATGGCATGGAAGCTAATATGGACGGTGTAGAAGCCAATACGGATGGCGTGGAAGCTAATATGGATGGCATGGAAGCTAAGATTAATGGCATGGATGCTAAGATGGATGGTGTAGAACAAAAAACTGAAAGGCGACATGGAAGATTTGAAGATAGATTTGACTAAGTTGCTACAAGAAATGCTTACTAATGGTGAAAGGGTAGTAAAGGAAACTCATAATGAGAACAAAATAAATGTTAATAATGATTTCATAGACTCTAACATTGGATTGAAGACCCACCATGTTCCAAAGATCGATATGAGGAAGTTTGATAGCAAGGATCCTGTAACATGGATACTATAGATGGAACAATATTTCGATCTCCATAATGTGCAAAACACACAAAAGGTACACATTTCAACTTTATATTTGGAACCAAATCAGTTTGTATGGTATCGATGGCTTTTCTCTCATAAAAAGATTGTCACTTGGGAAATTTTTATGGAAGAAATGATAGAACATTATGAGGATACAAAAAGTAACACATTTTTTAGCCAATTGATAAACCTCAAACAAAAGGGTTCGATGATGGAGCACATTGAGGACTTCCAAAAATTGAATATAAGGGTAAAATATATTCCAGAGGAGCACAGGATTGATGTGTTCATAGGGACTTTAAAGGATAACATCCAACATGAGGTTCACCTTTGGGAACCTGACTCATTGGAAAGGGCATTCAGGTTGGCAAGGAAAATGGAAAGCAAAATTATGGAAACAAGGATGCCTACCACTCAAAACTATAAGGATGGAAGTGTTGTTTCACCTAGCCTTCCACAAACTACAAGGTTGACACCCCAACAATTGGAAGAAAAAAGAGAATACACTAAAGGTCATAAGTGTGCTGAGAAGAAATTATTTTATATAGATTCTGAAGAGGAGGAAGAAAAGGAACAAGAAACATCAAAAGAAGAGGATATACACTTGGAAAAAACCCTAGAGAAAGAAGAAATGAATCTGACCATATCTTGTAATGCATTGTCCGGAATGATCGCTCCTCAAACTATCAAGGTAGAAGGACATATCAAGAAGAAAAAAGGTAATAGTGTTGATTGATTCAGGCAGTACCCATAATTTTATTCATTGTAAGATAGCCAAGGAATTGAATTGCTTCCTATAACTAGCACCAGAGTGTCAAGTGATGGTTGCAAGTGGAGGAACCATAAATTTCTCTGGAAAGTGCCATAATATCAAGCTATCCATGAGAGAATATGTATTGAATAGCCCAATTCTTTCCATTCCAATGGGTGGTGCTGATGTTGTACTAGGAGTCCAATGACTACAATCCTTGGGTACAATAGCTTTTAATTTTCAAGAACTTTTCATGTTTTTTTTTGGAAGGAAAGGAAGTTGAATTAAGAGGTATCGCATGGAAACCAGGAAAGATAATCAGCTCTAATGGAATGAAAAAGCTTTTAAAGAAAGAAAAATGTGGCATAATTGCATAATTATGTTTGGTAGAGGTTCCCATATCGAAATCATTTATTTCTCCATATCTCCTAAAAGTCTTGGACAATCATTCCAAGGTTTTTGAGACTCCCAAAGGTCTCCCACCAATTCATGATCATGATCATGCTAGTCATTTGATTCCATGAAGTGTTCCTCCAAACATCAGGCCTTACAGATATCCCTATGCCCAAAAGAGTGAAATTGAATGTATGGTTGCATAAATGCTAGAGGTTGGTATAATTCAACCTAGGCAAAGTTCTTTCTCTGCTTCAGTAATATTGATGCACAAGGATGCATCATGGCACATGTGTCTGCATTATAGGGAGCTCAACAATCTCACTATTAAAGATAAATTTTCCATTCCTGTCATTGATGAACTATTGGATGAATTGCATGGATCAATTTACTTCACCAAGTTGGATCTTTGTTCAGGATATCATCAAATTAGAATGAAGACTGAAGACATTCCGAAAACAACATTTAGAACTCATGAGGGTCATTGTGAATTTTTTGTCATGTCTTTTGGCCTTACCAATGCACCCTCAACATTTCAAGGTTTGATGAATTCAATTTTCAAACCATTTCTTAGAAAATTTGTGTTAGTATTTTGATGATATACTAATCTACAAAAAGTCTTGGAAGGATCATGTTGAACATGTTGACAGGGTGCTACAACTATTGGAGGAGAAACAATTATATGAAAAAAGATCCAAATGTTTCTTTGGAGTACAAGAGGTGGAATATATGGGTCATATTGTATCTCATGAAGGTGTTAAGGTAGACCCTAGAAAAATTAAAGCCATTAAGGAATGGAAAATCCCTACATCCATAAAGCATTTGCAAGGATTTCTAGGGTTGAAAGGGTAATATCGCATTTTTGTTAAGAATTATGGGAGAATAGCAACACCTCTAACAACATTATTGAAGAAAGATGCATTTTTATGGACTCCAGAAGAAACGAAGGCCTTTGAATGTCTTAAAGAGGATGTGCCAAGCACCGGTCTTAGCTACGCTGGAATTCACAAAAACCTTTATTGTGGAATGTGATGCCTCAAGAAATGGACTTGGTGTTGTTTTAATGCAAGAAGAAAGACCCATTTCTTTAGAAAGTTATCCAATCAAAGGAAAGTATTTACACAAACCTATTTATGAGAAGGAAATGTTGGCAATACTACATGCACTTAAGAAATGACAACCCTACCTAATGGGAAGACACTTCAAGGTAAAAACAGATCATGATAGCCTTAAATACTTTTTAGAACAAAGATTATCCTCAGAAGAGCAGCAAAAATGGGTCACAAAGATGTTGGGTTATGAATTTGAAATCATATACAAAAAAGGGAAGCAAAATTTTGGGGTAGATGCACTCTCAAGAAAGGATGATGATGTGGAAGCATTGCTTTGTGCCATTTATATTATCCAACCAGATAGGATAAACAAAGCAAGGGATGAATGGAACAATGACAAAGAAGTGTGGGCACTTATTCAAAAAATACAACAAGATCCGAGTACATATGATACATTTAGCTGGAAAAATGATTTGTTATGGTACAAAGATCACTTATACATATGTCAGAATTCCCAACTCAAACAAAATATTCTTATGAAATTGCATGCCTCTCCCTTAGGAGGGCACTCAGAATTTTTAAAAACTTACCATAGGGTTAAGAAGGAATCTTTTTTGGATGACCTTAAATCTGATATTCAAAAGTTTGTGGTGGAATTTTTGGTTTGCCAACAAAATAAAGTTGAAACAATTAAGACATAAGGTCTATTACAACCTTTATCCATTCCAAGTCAATGTTGGGAGGAGGTTTCAAAGGATTTTATCACAGGTTTACCCAAGTCTGAAGGAAAGAGTGTCATCATGGTGGTAGTTGATAGACTTACCAAGTATGCACACTTTTTTGCATTATCTCATCCATTTAAAGCCAGTATAGTTTCTACTGCATTTATGGAAACAATTCAAAATCTACATGGAAACCTAAAGATTATTGTAAACAATAGAGATCCCACTGATCCAGGTGGATCTTAGTGGCCACCTGCCAAGTCCACCTGGACCCCCACCATTGTTTCTCTCAACATTTTTAGTTTTCTTAATTATAGCACAACTCACTATTTTCAGCAGCACCCACCTGGAATTCATTCTGGGATGCCATCAAGGAGTAGTACTGCCCTGTCAAAAGCTATGAGGATGAATACATAAAGTGGACCATGCTGCGACAGGGAAGGGACCAAGACGTGCCAGAGTTCACCAATCTTTTCCATACCCTTCACACAAAGTTGGGTATCAAGGATACAGAGCAGCATTTGATACTCAAATACCGCGACTACTTGCACAAGTACATCCAGGAAGAAATACAATTCCTGAACATCTCCTCGCTCGGCACAACATACCGATATGCCGTCAAGATCGAGCAGAAGTTTAAACAAAAGAAGCGAGACTTTGGATCTGCGAATCCAAAGCAAGGGAAAGGTGCCCCTAAACCACAGAACAAATGACAAAGCCAAGTCAGGGTAGCCCAAGAAAACCAGCCAAAGCTACAAGCAAAGAACAGCTTCGCAAAGCCGAAAAAGGACACGAGAAAATGGTGTGAGTTCCATAAGAGCTCCATTCACAACACAAGTGAGTGTCGGGTCAAGAAGTCACTGGTGGCTAAGCTAAAGATTTTAGAATCATATGCATGTTTTGACTCTGAGTCAAAACTCAACAAGGGAATGACAAAGGGAAACAGATCATTGATGCGGGTCCCAATGCCACTTTTGCTACCGCCAAGATCCAAAAAAATGAACCCGAAGATCCAGAGGACGAGGAGTGTCTCTTCCACTCCTAGATGTGGGTAAAGGTCTCCCTACTACAGTTCATTGTCGATAGAGGGAGCCAAAAGAACCTCATTTCGGTAGAGGTTGTGAAGCAGTTGGGCTTACTGACCACAACACATCCACAACCGTACACCATCAGGTGGCTTCACCAAGGACGGGATCTTCGTGTGAGCCAGCAATTCCGCCTTCCATACAAAATCAAGCCCTTCACGGATGAGGTATTGTGTGACATTTCTCCCCTTGAAGTTTGTGATGTATTACTAGGACAACCATACTTGTGTAAGAGACATGCTGTGTATGAATCAAGGCCCCATGCTATTATTATTACATTGGGAAATAAGTTGTACAGGATACTAGAGGTATAACCGCCTACCGCCATCTCTTTGGTTACTGCAAAACAATGCAGTAAGCTCATTTCCAAAATTGGGAAATTTGTTTTCCTAATGATACACCCTCAAGGAAAGAAGAAGACGGTGGCCATGGCCTCTAGACAGGGCCCCTCCACACGACAACTACAGATGGAAAAGGTCGTGGAGGAGTACGAGGACATTTTCACCTCCCCCGCAAGGGTTCCTCTACACTGTCAGGTCAAGCACTCCATCGATCTGACCCCAGGTGCACCGCTACCCAATGGACCAATTTATCGGTGCTCCATTCTGAAGAACGATGAAATCAAGAGGCAGATTCAGGAGCTACTGCAGAAAGGTCACATCCGTCCGAGTTCATTGCCTTGTGGGAGCTCGATCGTGTTGGTGCAGAAGAAGGATGGGACTTGGAGACTCTGTATTAACTATCGGGCGCTGAACAAGATCACCGTTTGTAATAGGTACCCGATCCCATGGATTGATGACCTCCTTGACCAACCAAAGGGGGTGAAATATTTTAGCAAGATCGATCCGAAGTCAGGATATCATTAGGTACCAATTGAACCCTCTGATGTGTGGAATACTGCCTCCAAAGCCAAGGAGGGTCTTTTCGAATGGTTGGTTATGCCTTTCGGATTGACGAATGCTCCTGCAACCTTCATGAGGCTAATGGATGACATCTTGTGGCCATTCACCAACTCATTTGTAGTGGTATATTTGGATGACATTCTAATCTTCAACCAAAGTTGGGAAGAGCACCTCCACCACATATGACAAGTTCTCCAAACACTGAGGCAACACAAGCTATGTGCCAATTTGGAGAAATGCACTTTTGGCATGACCCAGGTTCAATATCTGGGTACATTATTGATGAACAAGGGGTGCATGTGGATCCAACCAAGATCCAAGTCATTTGGGATTGGCCATCTCCAACCACTATGACAGAGATCCGCAACTTTCTAGGTCTTGCCAGCTTCTACTGCAAGTTTGTGTTGGGGTTTTCTCATATCACTTGGCCCTTGAGTCAAGTCACCAAGGGAGGAGCGAAAGCAAAATTCTTTTGGTCTAAATCTCAACAGAAGGCATTCATAGAGTTGAAAGATTGCCTTTGCACGGTACCAGTGCTTACATTACCATATTTACAACAACCATTTGAGGTCGAGATAGATGCCTCTGATTATGCTATTGGGGAAAGCCTTACTCAACACGGGCATCCATTGGCATATCACAGTGAAACACTTTTAGACGCAGTCCATAAGTATCCCACTTATGATAAAGAGATGTATTCCATTGTGTAGTCCTGTCGACAATGGAAACATTACATTTTGGGGAAGGAAACAATCATCCACATAGACCACCGACCCCTGCAGTTCATACAAACCTAAAGGAAACTGCAGAATGATCACCATCAGAAGTGGTCAACATACCTGCAACAGTTCCATTTGAATATCAAGTATAAGAGGGGCACACCAATAATGTTGCAGATTGCCTCAGTCGACCACCGATCACGACGTTAACCACCATGCTCAACTCTTGTGGGCACAAGACTTCTAATTGGCCACTTCTCTACAAAAGCGACCCAGAATTCGGCCACACATACCAGACACTCTTGGATGGTTGGCATGTTCTAGATTTTCACCTCCAGGATGCCCTATTATGCCACCTAGGTCACCTTTGTGTTCCTTCAAGCGAGCGTGCCAAGATGATTTTGGAAGCACACTATAGTCGGGTTGCTAGGCATTTCGGGGTCGAGAAAATGGTGGTAGTACTACAAAAGTATTTCTATTGGCCAAAAATTCAATAGGATGTTGGGAAGTACATCAGATCATGTACTGCATGTGTCATTGCCAAACCGACCATCAAGAAGAAAGGCTTCTATGCCTCGCTACCTACCCCTAGTCAACCTTGGGAATCCATCTCCATGGATTACATGTCAGGCCTTCCTTCCACTAACCATGGAAATGACTGTGTTTTTGTGGTCGTCGATAGGTTCTCGAAGATGGCCATTATGGCGGCCTGCAAGAAGAATATCATAGTAGAATCCACGGCTAAAATCTTGTTTGAATAAGTGTGGGTGCACTTTGGGATCCCACAGTCTATTATCTTAGATCGGGACAATCAGTTCCTCAGTACATTTTGGTCTAGTCTCTGGTCAATGCTGGACACTAAACTCACTAAGTCCACAACCTTCCATCCTCAAACTGATGGCTAGACAGAGGTTGTCAATAGGATGATTGTGCACATTCTGCGCATGTACAACTCAAAGCATCCACGCACATGGGACGAGAGCTCCCCCTATGTTCAACACAGCTACAACTGAGCTCTTCACAGCTTGATTGGCAATAGCCCTTTTCAGGTGGGCTTGGGATTCCAGCCACTATGCCCCATTTGATGTGGACATGCCACTTGCATCTACTCACATAGATTCGGCTCATGTCCAGTCCGAAACAAACAAGGAAACCAGCTTCATTGAGCACATCCAACATATTTTCTAGTAGGTCCATGACATTCAGGAGAAATAAAATGCCAAGTACAAGCAGCGACATGATCAACATCGAGTGCCACACAAGTTTCAGGTGGGCGACAAAGTCTGGTTGCATTTGCAAAAGGAATGCCTTATTGGAGCCTATCGAAAACTGAGACCACACCGATATGGTCCTTACACCATTACTAAGGCAATGGGAGACAATGCATTTGAGCTCAACATTCCCCCATTCCTTGGCCTACACCCAGTGTTCAATGTGGATTGCCTTCGGCCATACTTTCCACCATTGCTAGACACATCTAACATTGTAGAACAACTCACACCCATAGAATTAAATCCATATTGCATGGAACAAGCTGCAACTGATAGAATCATGGAAAGATAGATCAAGAACACTCACCAACAGAATATCCAATTGTATCGAGTTGTCAAAGCAGACCAACTCCTTCACCAGGGCAAGTGGCTCACCAGGGACCAAGTTTAGCAAAAGCTTCCTCATCTCATGGAGGAACTCAATGCAATGCGGACCATTGCTTCCTAAGGGGGGAAGAATGATCCAGGTGGATCTTGGTGGCCACCTGCCAAGTCCACCTAGACCCCCACCATTGTTTCTCTCAACATTTTTAGTTTCCTTAATTGTAGCACAAATTACTATTTTTAGCAGTTTTTTCAGGTCTTAAACTTCCAGAGCCGTTTTAAGGGCCTAAATGATGTTTTTTGGGAAATCTGGGGGCAACATGGGTCCATGGACCGATGTTCCCCTTCGCAAAGTGGTAGTGCTCAGATAGATCTTTCTAATGAGCTATTGTACATGTCAAACAAAGATCATATGCCAAAGTCACAACCTTGGGAAGTTGATGTACCAATTTACCCAAACGGGGCCCACAGTTTGGCGTTTCATCTTCTAGGGTTAGATTTTGGAATGTTAAGGGTTTTCCAATGTTTCTCAACAATAAATAGGCCTTCAAGCCTCATTGTAACATAGTTCAAAGGCATGTAGCCACCACATCTCTTCTCAGAGATAAACTACCATCGCCCTAGCTGGTTTATTTCCATTACTATTCGTAAGCATATTCCAGTATTTTACATTAATGAAATGAAGTATTATTTCCGCTGCATATCTGTGTTTATGTTTATCTCTGTAATTTGCTGCGTTCATGTTTAAGTCTGGATCACCTACTTTCACTTGAAATTTTTGGACAAAATTATTTTCTTGTCTTGGTACTTAGTTAGCTCATATCTCATCTTATCTCCTTAATCTGATGGGAAAACTAAGATAGTAAACAAATGTTTGGAAGGATATCTTCGTTATCTGATAAACGGACACAATGGGTCAAATGGTTGCCTTTGGCTGAATGGTGGTATAACACTTCCTTCCATAATGTAAAAAAAATGACCCCATTTATGGCACTTTATGGATATCACCCATTGTCCATCACATCATATTTAAGAGAAAATTCTAAGGTTAAAGCTGTGGAATATCACATCGAGCATCAACAACAAGTTCTCCATGATCTAGATTTATACAGGAATGCAACAAAGTATATAAATAACCATAAACACAGAGATGTAGTGGAAATAATACTTCATTTCATTAATGTGAAATACTGAAATATGCTTACAAACAGAAATGGAAATAAACCAGCTAGGGTGATGGCAACTTATCTCTGAGAAGAGATGTGGTGGCTACATGCCTCTGAACTATGTTACAATGAGGCTTGAAGGCCTATTTATTGTTTAGAAACAATGGAAAACCTTAAACATCCAAAAACCTAACCCTAGAAGATGAAACGCCAAACTGTGGGCCCTGTTTGGGTAAATTGGTACATCAACTTCCCAGGGTCATAAATTTGGCATACGATCTCTATTTGACGCACACAATAGCTCGTTAGAAAGATCTATCTGAGGAATACAACTTTGGGAAGAGAAACATCGGTCCATGGACCCATGTTGCTCCTAGATTTCCTAAAAAAAGTTGTTTAGGGCCTCAAAACAGCTCCAGAAGTTCAGGACCCGAAATTCTGCTAAAAATAGTAAACTATGCTACAATTAAGGAAACTGAAAAGCTGAAAGAGACAATTGTGAGGGTCCAAGTGGGATAGGTGGGTGGCCACCAACATCCACCTCAATCATTCCTCCCCCCTTAGGAAGAAATGGTCCCCATTGCGTTGAGTTCCTCCATCTGTTGAACTTGGTCCCTAGTGAGCTGTTCTGCAATCTCTGGTGTGTCCAGTAATGGTGGGAAGCATGGTTGACGATGGTCCACATTGAACACTCAGTGCAAGCGAAGGAATGGGGGAATGTTGTGCTCCAAATCATTATTTCCCACAGCCTTGGTAATGGTGTAAGGACCATGTCGGAGTGGTCAGAGCTTTTGATGGGCTCTTGTAAGGCGTTCTTTCTGTAGATGCAACCAGACTTTGTTGCCCACCTGAAACTTGTGCAGTACCCCTATGGGTGAGGAGAAGTTGCTCCTATGTTCTTCCATGACCGCATCCCTCTGTTGTTGCTGCCGCGTGGAGGAACCCTTCATGGGGGTCATGGATGTGGCGATGATCTTCCCCTTACTTTGGGAGCAAACTAGATAGAAAATGAATTTCCTAGTCTAGGAGATGAGCTTGTTGCCTTTCTTAACAGTGATCAAAGAGGTGGTGGTATGTAGGGCTACCTCCGATATCCTATATAATGAATTACCTAAAGAAATAATAGTAGCGTGAGGCCTTGACTCATACACAACATGTTGCCTCCACAAGTATGGTTGGCCTAATAATACATCACAAACATCTAGAGGTGCAACAACACACAATACCTCATTTGTGAAGGTCTTGATGCTGTAGGAAAGGAGACACTGCTGGTGATCTCGGACACCACTAATATAGATTTATACACGAATGCAGCAAAGTATAAAAATAACCATAAACACAGAGATGCAGCAGAAATAATACTTCATTTCATTAATGTAAAATACTGAAATATGCTTGCAAACAGAAATGGAAATAAAGCAGCTAGGGCGATGGTAGCTTATCCCTAAGAAGAGATGTGGCGGCTACATGCCTCTGAACTGTCTTAAAATGAGGATCGAAGGCCTATTTATTTTTGAAAAACAATGGAAAACCATAAACATCCAAAAACCTAACCCTAGAAGATGAAATGCCAAACTGTGGGCCCCGTTTGGGTAAATTGGTACATCAACTTCTTGGGGTTGTAACTTTGGCATACGATCTCTGTTTGACATGCACAATAGCTTGGTAGAAATATCTATCTGAGGAATAAAAATTTGGGAAGAGAAACATCAGTCCATCGACCCATGTTGCTCCCAAATTTCCCAAAAATATGTTATTTAGGGCCTCAAAATGACTCCGGAAGTTCATGACCCGAAAAATTGCTAAAAATAGTAAATTGTGCTACAATTAAGGAAACTAAAAATTTGAAAGAGACAGTTGTGGGGGTCCAAGTGGGATAGGTGAGTGGCCACAAACATCCACCTGGATCACTCCAACTCTTAAAGGATAACCTAACTTCGACACAGAATAGAATGAAACAATAGGAAGATCAACATCGCAGTGAAATAAGTTTTGATATAGGTGACTGGGTATATCTGCGACTACAACCATATAAATAAATGTCCCTCAAGCAAGCTAAGAAGGATAATAAGTTATCACCAAAGTATTATGGTATGTACAAGGTGTTGCAAAAGATTGGTACTATGTCATGCAAATTGGAGCTTCCTGCAGCTTCCCGAGTACACCTAGTTTTCCATGTTTCATGCTTAACGAAGGTTATTGGTGACAAGATCCCAGTCCAAACAATACTACCAGAACTTGATGAGGAAAGAAAATTCATATTGGAACTTGAAGTAGTCACAGAAATAAGAACTCGAAAACTGCAAAATTGATCAATTTCGGAGTATTTTGTCAAGTGGAAGAACTTACTCGCTGAATATTCCACATGGGCAGATGAGAATTTTATACAGAAGCATCCAAAACTACTCAAGCATTGAGGACAACACTTTTTTGAAGTAGAGGGGCATGTTAGGTCCCTATAATACTAATGATTCCCCCATTACTATTGTCATTGTATCCCTTACTGTTATTGTTATGCCCCTATTGTCCCCATATTGTTATTATTGTGCCCTATAGAAGCCCACTATTGTTATTATTGTGCCCTTATATTATTATTCTTATGTCGAATTTGAATATTTTGTGGCCCCTTAGAATCATATAGATATAAAGGAGGTTTTGTCATTTGTATCATCCAAGAATTGTTCATTTGTGTAATGTAAAGGAGGTTGCCCCCTCAAAGAGGCTGATTTCTAAGGCGTTGATCTTTATTTTCTATCTTTTTGTGAGTTGGTTTCATAACACAACCTCATCAATCTATATCAGTGTTGCTTCCTTTTTCATCGTGCCTTTCCTTTAATCTTCTTCCTTCTTCTGCTTCTCTTCTCATTCTCTCCTCCTCAACTCTTGTTCTTCCTTCAACTTCTTCTCCATCTCCTGCAGCTTCAGTTTGTCTTCTTGCAACCTCTGGTTTTATCTCTTCCTCTGGTCTTCCCTCTTCATCTTTTGCTCCCTCTTTTCTTCTTTTTCCAAAGATTCCTTTGCTATAATAGGATCTTCCATCATTTTACATCTTTTGTCTCGCTCTGGATCATCAACAATCTTCCTCCTTCCCTTGACTTGCACTCTATTGTTTCCTTCTATTGGTGTTTGTAGAGGAGCCTTCCGATCTCTCTATATACTGATTGAATTATTGAGTCTAGAGGTATTGTAGTAGTACCTCCAAGGATCTTCGTCTGGAAAATAAAATATCCCGTGGATCCATAGAAAGTAAAATCTCGTACAATGTTCCTTGCAAATATCTAGGGGATCATACAAATTTTAGTCCTCAGTGTTGAACTCGAATTTCACTATGTCCTTAGCTTCAACACCTACATCTTTCAAGCTCTTAATTTTGTATAATCTAATCCAGAAAGGAAGAGTGGGCCATGGCACCTTCTTCTTCCTATGCAGCCTTGTTAACAAGTAGCGAGGTGGTATGAAACCTCTTGTATGATGAATTTGTCAGTGGCTTACCTTGGTAAGAAATGTGGACGCTTCTCTCCACCAAACACTCTAATGAAGGTTCCACTTGGTGAGGCATACCAATCTGAAATGTTTACTATCACCTCCATTGCTTCTCGAGACATGTAAGGTGGATCTTGCTCAAATATGAGCTTTTATATTGGGATGATAAAGTGGTCAGTTAAGCCTTCCATCACTCCTGAATAGCTATAATTAGGAATCAACTTGCAATAGATGTTCATGGCAATCTATATGATGTCCATGTCCATCTCATGCCAGGGAACTGCTATTGTCCACATATTGCATCCAGTAAGTATGCAGACATGTAAAACCTTGCTTGTTCATTCATGGGTGCATTACGATCCTTAGCTACATAGGACTTCAACTATGTAGCCAATAGATCCGACCAGTTGAATTTCCTTCTACCACTTACCAACTATTCCAGTAAGATTGTCCACCCTTCAGGGAAGGTCTCTATGCTCTCTTGAGTGTATATTATGCATGCAAAGATGATCAAGAACTAGTAAGCCTTCCCAAGGGACTTTTTATTGTAAACATGGGTGGGGGTCTGTCTAAACTTCAACAATTCTTTCACCCAGTGCTTAATAATGTCTCTTGTATTCACATAGCTATGGGTGGCATAGAATAGTGAGCCAATGCACTTCATTGACTTGGGCAAGTGATACATCTATTGAAAGTCTTATGCCTTGAAGGTGGTAAGGTTTTTCCTGTTGGAATTACCCAATCTCATAGTATGTTCATCCATATGTGAGACAATCTAGCTGATGATGTCTGCACACAGGAAGACGGGGTACCTACATGCAACCTTGCATAATCTTGACCGCTAGATGCTAAGATAAGCTTGCCGGTCCTCTAAGTATGTCTTAAATTCCTTTGCAAAAGTGTCTTTGATATGGTACCATGTCACTGTTGTTACCTTCTCAATGAACAACTGAGTATCTACATACACTGGTAAATCAATTGATATATGCTCAACTACTTCCTCAGTACTACTCTCGACAATTTCCTTTGATGCATCTCTCTTAAATGCCATGTTAACTATGACTGCTTGAGATATTCTCAACAATTGTTGTACCTGTGGAATAGAGAGGGAACTCATGGCAAGAAAATGTCAGTTAAAAAACCAAAACAACTTCAAGGCAAGTTCAAATAGCAAGTCAGGCACTTGATGTGAGAGATTGTGTAGTTTTCCTTGATAGGGGTGACTGACTTACTGTGGGAACTGCGCACTGCACAGTCCCAATAGTTAGTGTGGAATCTTGATGATTGGAACTGCACAATGTGCAGTTAAGTCTGAGCCAAGGCTTAAGAGAGACTGTGCATTGTGTTGTCTCAGTGGACAAGTTGGGAGGTTGGCTCCTGGAAATGCATAGTGCGTAGTTGGAGCTAGCCCAGGCTATGCTCTTTTCAATTCCAGAAGCCAATCTAGAGGCTTGAGTCTCCATATTATGTAGAGCAAGCTGTGCAAATTGATATCTGAGCAAGGGGACCCATATCTTCTCAAGGGGGAGAGTGAAAAAGAGCAGATCTAAAATATAGTGTGAAGTCGAGTGTAGATATGACTAAGTGTAGATGCATTCATGTGAAACAAGTGTAACAATTGATTAAAACGAAGGAAAACAAAGCATGTGAGGAGAGTCACTGCAATGGTGACCATTGGTGCAAAACATAAAACTCATGCGACACTTGGGAAATGAAATCTACAACTTGAAACAACACTTCTACAAGTTAAAATGCCAACAACCATGCAGAGAAACAACACTCACACAAGCCAAACAACAAAAAGCGACAAAAGAAGCGAAAAAAGATGAAAAAAGAAAAACTCACCTAGAAAAGCGATGATGATTGCACCAAAGGTTCTTTGATCTCCTCGGGAATGCTAGAGCTCCAAGATTGAGTGTGAAAATTAGCTCTATTAGTGTTGATTGAATAGATTTGGTCAACTTAGGGCTTATGACGGGCATGCCTAAAATCAAGGAAAAGTGACACTAGGTGGAAGTTTCTAAAAATAACACAAGTACCTCCTTCAAGATACTAAAAATAGATACCTATTTTTGAAGGATGCTTTTTGATGTTTTTTGTTTCTTATTTTTCTGGGGAAAATTGCCATGCACGCTTCTGGGAAAGACAACACAGTTTTGGGAACCGAGCCACTTTCTAACTCAGTGCACTGTGCAGTTCTTGAGCTCGGTAAGGGTTGCACAATTTATGGGCTCAGTGCTGGGTTGCCCCTTCATGACTGCACATTTTTAGATCTCAAGGCTCACTGGTAGTAAGGACTATGCAATTCCCAACAACAAGGCTAATTTCCCTCAAGAATTGTGCATTTTTCTTGGGCAAGCCTAGAACTGTTGTGGAACCAAGTCAGGAGATCATCTTGTGAGTTATAAATTCAACTAAGTAATAAAACACAAGCTAAAATGAAAAGGATAGGTCTCATTCGAAGCACAGATACCTCAATTAGTGCAAGATGGGATGCTACCGTTTAGAAGGAAGCCTCCAAAATTGAAGAATAGGAAAAATTTTGGAGGGTGGTTGAAGCCACTACAACACTTATTAAATGAGGGAGAAAATGTTGTTACATATAAATTTTGTGGACAAATCTTTCCTTTTACAAAGTGAGGCTCATTATTTATAGCCTTTTTGAGTTACGATGCCATGGGTGGATTTCACTTTCCATTTGCATAAAAAACAGACTTAGAGTAGGGATTTTTTGGGACTAATCTTGCATATTTTTCCATGAATGTTTTTCAGTTTCTAGGTACCACAAATCTTTAGCATATTAGTGTATCATTCTCTACTGACAACATGCCTCTAGTTACAAGGAAAGGACCTATAAGAGCGACCATTGAAAGCAATATTAAAGGCATTGTGAATAGTTCAAAACCTAAAGTACCAATCTTGAAGGACACAACATGTTTCATACATAAGTATATTACCTTTACTTGGCAAAATATATTTAAGGATGTCACCAAGAAAGAAATCCTAGAAGGTGTAGAAGATAGACGGATATACATTAATGTCAAGAGTTCCATATTCCACAGGGTTGTTTGGATCATTCCGGAAATTGATGAAGTTCCCATGACCCATTTTCCCTCTACAAATAGGATCATACAACCTTAAGAGCTTGAAGGCGACATAGGTAGAAATCGCAGAACTAGAGCATCTCAAGTTCGGTGAGATGGGATATCACCGATATGATCCTAGAGGTATATGAATGCAACACTGTGTAAAGTTGGGATACACATGGCCATACACCTTGAACTCTAGGAAGGACAAGGAAAAAATAATAAACCATTATAATGCCTCTAGATCAGTTGGAACAGATTGAGAAGCAAGTCCTTCAAACCAAGCAACTTTTCTAGAAGATCCAAAGGGAGGAAATGAAGAGGAAGTGAACATGTAGGAAAACGTTGACCTAAAACAAAAACAGGAGCAAGAGGCTATGAAAGAGAGAAGTAAAAAGTTTAAAGTTGATAAATTATTAAAGGGGTAGATGAAGAGGAGAAGAGAAGGAATGGGCATGAAAAACCCAAAAGGAAGAAACAAGAAGAAGAGAAAAGACAGAAGAAAGAACAAGAAAAGCTCAAACAAGAGGCCATGCAAAGAAGAAAAGGTGAACAGGGGAAAAGGAAAGAGGAATTTTTGAAGAAACAACGATTGGAGTCCTGCAAGAAGTAGGGGAAGGAGGAAGAATAAAGAAGTTTATAGCTTGAGGAGAGAGAAGGAAGAAACAATAAGAATAAGAATCGGTGAAGAAACTAGAAGAAGAGTTGCTTACTCAATAGATAGATGACGAGCAAAGATAGGATAATCAAATAACCTAAATTGAGCCAATTATATTGGCTCTAAATATTCAAACTCCAACTCCTCTAATAGGTGGGCATATTCATCTCAATGAAATGGGGATTTCGCCTCCAGGAGAAGAATTCTTTTTAGATATATCTCTAATTCCACATTTGATCAACTTAAGGACAAAATCATTCAGGAAAGGAGGAAGTACTTTCTAAATGAGCCAGATTGATAGGTCTCTATCAATATGGAAAGAGTAATTGTTTCAAACACAAAGACCAACCCAAAGGAAATTACTTCAGCAGGTGCATCCATTGCAGTAGCCACTGAAAATAACATTTATTATATTAATCACAAGAATGATCGATTGAAGAAAAAATTGGTTGATGCAAAGCAACAGACTGAGTAGCTACTCATTGAAAATTAGAGGGTGTCTTCCACATGTTCTAGTAGAGAAGGTCTATATTTTTTGATACTTGAGGACCTTAAGCAGTTGGAAGACCTAATGAAGTAGGTTTATGAAGAGATGATGACCTTGCATAAGGTAATGATGCCTTTGTATGAAATCCAAAAGGATTTTCAAGAAAAACTAAGGATTTCAAGATTGTCTCATATGATTATAGATATGATTCAAGAATGGGGCGTTAAATACCTAAATGCACTAGGACTGTTGGCTAGGAAATAAAGGGTCAAATATGAAATAGATAGAGTAGAGATACAAATAAATGTGCAAGCTTATGATCAGGTCAACAACCACATAGCCAACACTATATCTGCCTATATGAAATTACATTCTAAATTGCAAGTATTGGTTTGAATGCACATGATACCCTTAATGGGTGTACTTGGAGAGGTGAAGCATAGATCTGCCATCAAACATGAGTGGGAGGAGTTTTGGAACATCATAATACATATGACTATCCAAGATGACTTGGAGGTAAACAAGGATATCGTTCAGCAATATGTCATCAAACCGATTAAGTTATACATGAAATTGAAAATGTTGTGTAACAATATACAAGTGGGCTCATAAAAAATATTGCTAGATGCTTTAGAGAGAAGGATGAGATACAAGAAAAAGCTACCACAAAATTACAAAGGTATAAAAATAGAGTACAAGGATTGGTACCAGTATGTTGCAAAGGAGCCTCATGTTATAGTGCCTGAATTGTAATTTCCTAAACTTTGAACATAAATATGTACTATTATTATTTTGTGGATTTTAGCCACAATTTTGTAATTAAAAAAATAAAAACAAGTCAAAATGACATGTAGAAATTGAAAATTCACTACGAAGTCCAAAGGTCACATAGAAGCCGAAGAGTCATGAGGGAACTCAAGAATCACATGAAAGGTGAAAGGTCACCTCATTTATTATATATAGACCCACATAGCTCAGGAAAATGGAATTTTAGCACTGGATTCTCTTGTTATCATATGAGAGGAAGATCATTCTTTTGAGAAGCAATTTGTGACTTCTAGTTCCACTATTGGAACATGTGAAATGTTTTTGTAATGGTGCATCTTAATACTTCTACATAATCATCAGAAGCTTATTGAGCCACACATCCTTTTCTCGCATGTATCAAATTTATTATAATACTTTTCTTGTAATGGTTATGGTATGTTCTCCTACTCAATTGTTTTTAAGGGAATGAACATTTTTTAATCTTTAATACAAATATTAATGAATATGCATATCCTTAAGTTTTCTTGATCATGATTGATTGAAAAATACCTTACAATTAAGTAACGATTATTTCTTTACATGTGCCTTTATTAGAGTAGTACTAATATTTTTCTTATATAGGTTCATACTATTTAATTTATTTGTAGAATTAATTTTATGCACATTATATTTGTGCATTTTACAATGCTAACATACTTGCATGTCTCAAAAGTGATTATGGTTTCTATCATATGTTGTTGATTTTTTCCAAGGAAAATCATAAACCCAACCAAATGGAAGTCTGGTCATCATTCTGGATGGGACTCCCACTCCAAATAGTGCAGAGTCTAATTAGGACTTTATACTCAAGAGAGCCCCTAATGTTGGTGGAATTTCTAGGACTATCAATACTATTGGTGCTAGAATGAGGGCGGTTAGTGCATGGTCGATTATTCATCACACTCACATCCTGAATCATCACAACAAGGAAATAATTGTCCAAGTTTTCATCCATCACATATACTTGAAATAGAAGGATCACCTCCACATAGTCCAAAACATGCATTTGAAGTTACATATGACCAACTCAAATCTTTACGTCCTATCACTGGCAAGTGCATGAATTCCCTCTGATTACTTCTTGCTACATCAGTTCCCCCTCACATGTGGTCAACTAAAGATACAACTCATGGTGGTGTATTACTCATTACAATCCAAGATTTTGTGAATGCTTCCTTGGACAACCTAGTCGATTTGGTTGAAAGAGACTTGGACCAAGGAATCAAGATACCACCTAATACTAAAAATCTAGAGGGAGATATGGAAAAAAATATATATTATGAAGAACAAAGAATTGAACAATAACAAGAACAAGTTGAACAATAACGGAAACCTGAATGGTGAAGATAAATAATATTCATGTTCATATAGTGACGAGGTAGGAAATCAAGAAAACATGGAAAATGATTAACAATTGGATTGGATGGCCCAAGGGATGCTTTCTCTTCCAAGCGTACTTCATCATTTACCCAAACTCTCAGAAAAGTTCCTAATGAAGTATGATCCTGATAAGACAACCATGGTCAAGGACCAAATTGATAATTTTTATTTGTAGTTAAAGATGTTGGAAGTTTGTTACGACTATGTTTCCAGTAGATTTTTCATGTACAAAATTGAAGGTGGGGCATTGTTCTGGTACCACAACCTTCCTACAAATTCAATCCATAATTGGAGAGTGTTCAAGAAGCTTTTCATAGATAAAATTTTCAAAGATAAGACTACTTATATGTTATTGAAATAACTCAACAATCTCAAGATCGGGAACAAAGAGAAAGTTAAAGACTTTAATCAAAGATTCACTACTATATTGAATATGTTCCCCACATATGTGCAACCACATGATTCCATCACTTCATATTACTATACTTTAGCTTTGCTGACAAACATTTTCATGGTCATTAAAAGAGCTACAAAGCGCACATTGGCAGAAAAATTTAATAATTCAATAGTCCTTGAAAAGGACTTGAAATCCATTAGAGTTATCATTAATCAAGAAGACTCAAAGGAAACTAGTAAGAAGTCTGAAACCTCCTCTATCAGAAAAAAGGAAAACGATTCCTTTGACATGGAGAGTTTGACTAATGAAGTAGCTAGCAAATGAAGTATCTTATTTGAAGAGAAAATATAGTGAGGCTTCTTCCAGTAGCAAGTCCTTGAAGCCCTTCTTTAAGAAAAACACTAAACATATAGCTCAATATTCATAAAGCTCCAATGTGGCTTTAAATGCTGGTGTTGTGGGTATGGAAAAATTTTGCACATTTCATCAGGCGACACATTCCAAGAAGACATGCCCACAATGGATATTCAACATGATGACAATGTTGAACAGAGTTCTTGATGATCAATCCAAACAATAACAAGTTGATTCACCAAAGGAAGAAAACAAAACATCCCCACTTGAAGATAACTCAAATTTTGGTGAATATATTTTTTCTTTAGATCTGGTTGCAAATGCTAAATCTGAAACTCCCAATGAAGTTGTGCTTCGTGAAGCTCCTCCCACACAATGGCCCAAACAATTTCACCTAAGGAGTAAGGCACTAATATCTGAGCTAGTATTTGAGGATCAAAGAAATAAATTTTTGAGGAGCAAGTCACCACCAAATTATCCAGCTCAGAGCTCACAATCCAAGTCCGTAAGTTCCAAATATTCCAAGAATACTTTAGGGTGTTGAAAATTGTAACTAGGTTCAACCTTCTTAATTTTCATTGTACTTATGTAATTATATATTTTATGTAAAAGAAAAAAAATAAAAAAATCAAGCATGGGTTTCATGCTCAATTCAATTTTTAAATTAGGTCAAGCATGTTCTTCATGCTTTTAGGGTTTACTTAGTCAAAATAATATTTGTCTTGAGTCAAATTATTTTATTAGAGTCAAGACCCATTTGGAATTTGAAAATAAAGTGGAGTTTTTTTTTATATGAGTCAAAAATATCAACTTTTTCCCACAAGACCAAATCGACCCTAACTAGACAAGTGTTGGCATGCAGGATTCTAATAGACCTAGGTTTTGCAACAAAATGGCCAACAAAAACCCACTTAGAATTAGTTTTTTTGGAAACACCCACAAAGTGAATGAAGTCTCACTTGAGACACTCAGGGGTTTCCGTAGTCTTAAGGGACTATCTTATGGATTACAATAGACTACCTCTAGTTGACACATGCTTTGCTCTCTACTAGGGACCGCACAATCTGTAGGGTGTTAAGCCTTTTTACCCATCATACAACACAAGTTCAGAACAAATATGTGTGGTATAAGACCTCAGAAGCAGGCTCTGTCATTAAAGACAAAATCGACACCAGACCTTGACAACTCAACTACTAGAAAGGAACATTAGTTAGCACTTAACCTAGTGTTAGCCATATGGACCTTCACACCCATTCGTGAAGATTCAACACAAAAAACATCATGGGCCCAAACCAGAAAATATCATCTCCATATGTGGCAATCCCATACCATGTGATTAACATAAACATTCATACTATTAACTAGTGGAATAAACAACCAGTCTATCACAAGTTATACTATAAACTAACACATAGGGCCCTCATAAAACATTCACATAGATGCACAATAACAAAGTGGAGAAACTTATATAACCATTGATTTATATTATCATTACTAAGAGAGGCACTACGCCTAGAGTTACATTCAAGAACCAAATAGGCTCATCGACCTTCCAAACCAATACTATGCCCTAATAAACATCATATCATTAACCCATTCCAAAAGAAAAAAACTAATATTAATCTCATATAATAATAAACGCATTCATTACAATAATGTTGCTTAGCATTGACGTACTTACACGTATGCCAAAGGCTAAAAAATAAACAGACTCAAACATCAGACATAGGTTTTGTAGCTTGGTTTCTCCAATCTGTGCTCATTTGACTCTCTACATCGAACAACTAGCATCCTTCATCCGAAGACTAACAACCAACGACCAAACCCCACTAGGTCCTTAGGGTCCCTTCTTATCTTCACCTGGAAACCTCTTGAATCCTCTCTGCCTCCCGCTTAATCTTTCTAGCTGTCTTGAAAAACCGTTAGGATATTTTCCTCATCCTTCTAAGCTATCCCATGCATATTAATGATTGTCCAAAATACCCCTCCTTTGATTTGGCTCCACTCCGCCCAATCTCCTCTTTCCTCAAAATATCTCCATCCTTCTACTCATCACAATCTCCTCGGTTAGCTCTAGCCTCTACAATATCATAACCACCAATATTCCTCTGGACACGCTTTCCCTCCATGAGCACCACTGTCATCCTCTTGTGTGATGTCCATCTGCATTTTTCCCTAATTACTACGCCAATCTTATGTTGAGCTCCATCTAGTGCACTAGCCCTATGCTATGATCCTCATATTGTGCAAGACTTATGTTGTGCTCCATCTTGACCTTTCCACGCTCCTTATCCCTACTGTGCAGTCCTATACTAGAAAACATTTTTCAAAAAATCTATGGGCTCCAATAGGAACCCAACTAAAAAATGTGGCTCATCTTCAAGCCACTTAATCCTTCTCTTATCCCCATTGATCTGGGACCTCCATTTTTATTGACGTTTCCTTCATGTTTATGGTACAGATGTTGCTATTATGATCAAGGAAGCCATTCATCTTGAAGCTCCTCTAATGGGAAATGAGAGTAGGACCACACCCCTGTCCCTCAGAGTGGTGCTATTAGAAAGAAAAACATTACCACCATTGTTTCTCTAGGACCGAACTTAATGGCTATCCTTAAGATTTATCTCCTTCTTCCAACCACACCCACACTCTTCCTTGATAGGGTAGGCAAGACCTTAAGTTACATGTTTTCTTTATAACACACATCCCGGTCTTGTCCACTTGTCAAGGTGGGAGTTTTGTGCTATGCTACCCCACGTAAATCCATCATGTAGGGGACAAAACCCCATCCTGCAACTACAATTCCTCTAGTGTGGATTGCACCACCACCCTCCTAACATTTAGGCTCACAAAAACCTCCTTCAAGGGGTGTCAAGTTAAACTAATTGGTGCAACTATAGCCTTATGTGAGAACCATCTCTGTGAGTGGCGGGGATCCTCCTCTGTTTGGACCTCCCAATGAAACTCATTGACCCTCTCAAACTTATACCTCCCATTCCCATATCTTTTATCCAGGCTTCCTTGTAATCTCCTTTTCAATAATCACATCCTCATGTCTACATCCATGGCTGAGATGGTTCTTTCTTTTATTCCCTTAAGTTTTTTTTTTCCTTCTTCCTTTCACACCCTCTGCACATCTCTACAACTATCCTCTCTTCATCACATTAATCTTACATAGTATACTCCTCTGTGCTTGCGAGTTCTCCTTGCTCCCTCCATTATTTTGTTAGCCTTAACTCCTTAAATGTTTTCCTGTTCTCCATAAGGTCCTTGGGTGGTAACTTATAACATTTCTCCCTCCCACTCCTTCACCATGCCTGATAGTGATTTTGACCTAGTTATCATGGTTTTCTTATCTGAATCACCTTGATTAGAATCTACATGTTCCATAATCATCTCTTAGATCAAAATGATATGATGGTTCACATGAGAAAGTTGACTCGCTTGAATCAGTCCCAGATGATTTGGATTTCTTCACCTAAGTATTAACTCTTCTCAGCCACCTTGTCTCGATAATCCATGGGTTGATTTACAATTTACATGCTTTCTTCCATCACCGAATGGGAATCGATAATCTACTCAACTACTTTCTTTTATTTCCATGAGGATTGCGCTGAAAGGAATGGTCATTAGAATGTAGTTTTATCATGCAATCCCGACCTTTCACATGTATCTCTATATCTTCGCATGTCAAGATATGTCATCACTTGTGTGCCTAGTCTGCAAAATCATGACTCCCATCCCTCACTATGAATTCTACATACAATTACTCCTGACTAGAACAACCCCCAACACAGCGTGTTGTCTATCTTTGACCATACTCAGGTACAAACCTAAATCCATCTTGACCTCTTCCCTTTCAACATGTCAAATTGGTTTGTACCTCTCCTTTGTAAAATCTCCGAACACCAACCTAACTATTACCCCTACCTGATCCAAACTTATTTGCATCCACTTTACATATGTACATAGGGGATTACACCCCCTTCCATTAACACTTGATATTCTATCCCACTTCTTGAAAGGTGGTGTAGTCATAGATTATACCCTCCTTTTCGCAACACATTATCACTCCTCTATACCCTACATAATCGACCTTGGGTTTGTCAGTGCTTCCTTCCTCTTTAGAAGCATATACATAGTCGATAATATTTCTTAATGTGTTGTCATACCAATTACTTCTATTTTGGACTTTCTTTGGCTTCAATGTTCATCTTCTTAATCTTGATCGAATAAGCATACTCCTTGAACTGCAATGGTGGTCCTTCCACTGCACGATGACCTTTGAATTCTAGAATTTAAATGTTCCATGGATTGTCACCATCCAATTATTTCTCTGTTACATTATAACACTATGAAAACTCTTGTACTCACTACAAGTGTTGATGTGTGGAACATAGTGGTCCATCCCTGATCATTATTGGTTCGTCAACAGTGAATATATTTCATTGCAACACCCTTAGAGCTTCATCCAAAGTTAGATATTTTGCTTCAAAGCTAAAGGTAGCCCTGAAATTTTGTGTCATTTCATCCTGATCCCTTGTTCATCTACAATACATATGAATTGATGCACCCATTCTAATTGTGGTACCCATCCCCTAGCCCATGTTGTGGACACACTTCTTTAGGTGAGTCTTGGGGCATTCCATACCCAAGTATTTCTCTCCAAGGACCCAAGGGTTAGTCTTGAATTAGACTTTCAATAATTCTTTACATTGTTGTCATGCCGCAACTTTCTCTTTGTGCACATCCCAACATATGGCTAGTGTAGTGCGCAATGAAACATCCAATGTGGGAATCCTATGACACTTTGGTATCTGCTCCTCGTACTCCCAAACAAAAATATCTACTTCTGATAACCCATCAAAGTAATTTGGGTTGTGCACCTCTATCCCTATCCAACGCATCATCCTTGTAACATGTGCACATCTCCAGGTGTTGACTTCATGCAACTGATTCTATCAATTCTCCAAGTCCTCTTTTGATTATGAGGCATAAGATCTAATTTTGTGCCAGCTCATCACTCCATCAGTTTTCATATTTACATAGTCATCCCCTCAAGCTATGACATTATAAATATTATCCAGTTCCTCCCAAATAAGCTCACTCTTCATTGGCTCAACATAATGATCCCCTTTCATGCATATCCAATCATGAAATTACTTGGATATCTCTGCCTTTGAACATCATCTTCCTTTTATTTATATTAATAATTACTTGGTTATCAAAGGTCCAATTGATCCCCAAAGGTGCTAGATATGGATCAGTATCATCCACGACTTCGATTACATCAAAAATGGTGATTCCTGACATCTTGTTGATGTCCATTGGCACTCCTAACAACCATATGATAGAAAAAATCCAATGTTGGTTGGCTAGCCTAAGCTGAATTGGAGACCAAGTCAGCTTATGTTTCCCCATCATTTCCCAAGTGCATTTTGATAGAATATTTACATCTGAGGCCATGTCTAGAGTAATTTTGTCCATCTCATACTCTATGATTTGTGTGTCAAACCTAATTATTTATTGGTTCTTTTCTTGCGAGTGACTTGGTTCACAACCCTTGGCGAAGTTTGCATGGTAGTCTCCTTGGTTTTGCTGGCACATTTATCTACCATCCTTCTGAACTTATAGAAGGCCTGGGGATCTTTTACTAACTCCAAGAAACTTTGCAATAGACTCTAAATTAGATCTACTATTTTACTATGTTTTCTACCTATAGTGGCATCAAATATCTTTGGCATGGCCACTTCATGCCTAGCTTCCATCCTGTCCCATTCTTCCGTAACTATTTCCCGTAAGGACTCATTATATGTGGTATTTTCCCTCACAAGGTCAAACTTCATAGGGGTTTCAGGAGCTTTCCTAACCCACTAGGGTTATGGTGTCCAAGGTTATGTAGTATCCGCTCATGTTTTGACAACTCTTCATGTTACTACACCTTCTCATTTTTTATTCCTATGGGGCTCAACGACTATCATTTGTACATTGGGCCCCTTTTTCTCCTACCACTTGGCGATCAACTAGGGGCAGTTTCCCATCGGGTGTTCTAAATATTTGCAATAAATACAAGTGCAAAAGTGATTGGTGCAATCTTGAGCCAAGTTTCCTTGCTACCCATAATTGTAACAAATTATGGTGCTTTTTCTTGACAAAATCCACCTCTTCCTCTACCTAGTCCTCCAATCCATCGACCCATCATACCACATCCATGAGCTTGTTGATTGTACTTTCCACATTGATTATACCTAGGTTGGTTGAATCCATTTCACACATATTTCATCCCTTTGAGCCCATGCACTCAGAATGAGTCGAACATGCACTTGTGCATAAGTTCTAGTGTGTTGTAGTGGTGGATGTCATGCCCCACTGATTTATAGAAGTCACAAAATAGAGCATGTGTTGTGGCCTCACACTTTTCAATCATCAGGAAACTAGATGGTATATGGCCCCATACCCTGTAGATATCACATCACATTCCTTTGCCTTGCACAAGCAGGTTCGTTGCACCAATCTCCATATAGTCAATAAAAAATTTACATTCATTCTTATGGTGACCCTTTGTTTGACAAATGGTACACCATACTTCCTCCCACTTTTCTTTCCCCTTAGTTAGGTGTTGAAGTTGGGAAGCTAATGCAACCAACTGTGATTACACCTGTGCCATACCATTGTTCTCCCCACCTCCTGCTAGTGAGGCCTCTAACTTCAACACCAACTCTAGATCTTCTAACTTCATACCTATCATGTGCTACATCAATGGTATTCGAATATGTGGTAGAATCCCTGCAATAAACCATTCCTTATGTTGTTCATCCGAAATTTTGAATTTCATCCTATCCTTCAATACTTTAAACCATTGGTTGAATTCCCATACTGACTCTCCCAGTATCTGCTTGATCTCCTTCGGTTCCATAATACATTGAGACTACAACTTGAGACTTTGAAACTCCATGGTCAGGGCCTACTTAATCTCCACCAGCATCATGTTCTGTCCTATCGGGGTTGCACTTTTTAAATTCATATACCACGTTGATGTGTGATCCTTGGACATGGATTCCAACTATGCGTTCTTTGTGGTCTTGACTTAGACCTACTTAGTTGTCCAAACAACCTCCTATATAAGAAAATATTGTTATGGGTCCCTGATCCCAGCACTGTGAAACATGGAAATCCGTAAATCTACACTCACCATGGTAGTTTGTGCATTACTCCCCGACAAAGTATTCCCACCTGTGTAAACTGAATCACCAGAGAATTGTGTACCTCATTATGCACCAATTTGATTTTGAACACCTTGCATCATTCCTCCTACAACTAGTCCAATTACACTAGTGTTAATATTTCCTCCCCCTAGATACAACTACCTTCTAAACTAGTTGTATCAACGCATTGAGTGCTTACCTCCTAGTCCATAGATGCACGTGGGATTGTGGGCTTAACATTGGGCATGGTCTGATTCTATTATTCTGGTTCCAAATCTTCCATATTATGTGGACTCATTTGTTCCCTCTCTCCTTCCTCCATTCGCAACATGTTGAATTGTCTCCCTTCATATCTCTGGTCACTAGAATTACTCCATGTCCTATGATGGCCTCTCTTAGCCCCTCCCACTCCCCAAAGTGTCATCCTCATAACTCTCTTGCTCCATCCTTTCCCTTTTCCTTTTTATGCATAATTATGGGCCCGATGTCAGCCTCCAATGTAGTTCTTCTTCCTCTTTCCCTTTCCTTGTCCTCAAGCCATCTCTTATGTCCCCCCACTTCCTTGTATGTGTGGGAAACTTGGTTTTTCATTGTGTCAAACTCTAGAGGCAAAACTTCAAGGTCATACAACATCATATTTATCAACAATGATATTGACCTTATAAATATACGTCTTAGTCCCCTCATGAATTTATACTCTAATGTAGTATAGGACACTATTGCTTCCACTGTAAACTCCATAATATATCCTTTGAGAACACTTTCAAAATAAAAATCAATAGAATAGGAAGTTTTGTTTCTTATCACTTGAAGTTGACATACTTCCTCCGATGTCCACTTCCTTGGACCATCATGCCAATATGCCTGGTTATTATCCTTCAAACATTGAACCCGCTCTGTCAAGATGTTAGGAAACTCTCCAAAGAAAACTTCATGGAAGTTGGCAAACACGTACTTCTGTAGCCATTTCTCTGACTTTCGTTTCTTCAATCTTAACTTTTTGAGAGCAAACTTATGCAACTTTCATCTAAACCACTGTGTAATTTCCTCCCTCGTGGGGTTCCACAGTTTCCACATTCTACTGAAATTGTTGGAAATTAATCAAGAAAGGGGGTGTCCCCGATCTGAAGTCCCAATTAGACCTCACACTGTTTGGAGTAGGATCCCCATCTGAAGTATTGTCCTAGCTTCCATGTATCCTTGTACATTTTCCTTGGCTTAAGTTGTCAGTAAGAGAGAGAAGCATGTATGTGCATTTGCAAAAAGCAAGTAAGTGTGCCTAGTGAATGTTTGGTTGTAGGTGTATGAAGGTTCTTCTACTACAGAGGGAGGAAACATGAGCCTCTAAGAGAGAGGTAGTAGCACCACCCTAATATATGTGCACTCAAGTGAAAAGATATTCTCCTAAATTCAAGAAGAATATTCCACATAGATGCGACTGTTGTTACAACCATTGCAACACATTTTCAATAAGATAATAGCTAAAATAACAGAAATAACTCAACTACTTTAGTACATGTGAAAGAAAACATGAATCATAAAAATTCACAGAACAGTCTTACAAATATTCATAATCCATACATGAAAACGTGTTGGCCATCAGGATTCAAGTATTAAGTAAAATACCCGAGATACATGAATACAAAGAACAACACTAGCTCCAATAGCAGAGCATTGGAGCCATGACTTTCTCCCCAAAAGTATCGAATCTTTCTCTCTGATGCCTTATAGGATAAGCGAAGTGTTGGAATTATGATACACATGTTGTACTTGATGGCAACCCACTCATCTCAGATGATAAATTATAGTGCAACAAAGTTCACACACTTTCATGCAGAGAAAAGTTCCTTTCATGCAGAGAAACGTTCATGTACTTTCATGCGGAGAAAATTTCTTTTCATGTAGAGAAAAGTTCACGCACTTTCATGCAGAGAAAAGTTCCTTTAATGTAGATAAAAGTTCACACACTTTCATGCAGAGAAAATTTCACGCACTTTCATGCAGAGAAAAGTTCACGCACTTTCACGCAGAGAAAAGCGCACGCACATGGGAAATCTTATAGTTGGTTCATGGTATTAGTCCGACAGTTTTTGATCCTATGGTTTTGGTCCGTGGTATTGCATCCAAAAGAATTGAACCCAAGTATTGGGTCCGTGGTATTGTTTCTCAAACGTTTTGGTCCATGGTTTTGAGTGAGGCCTAGCCTATAAAAAGGAAAGGAGATCATTTGGATAATCACAAGTGTTGAAAATCTTAAGAAGAGCAAGATATGAATTTATGATAATCGGTTGGTGAGACATAGTTGAATCGACAAAGTAGGTGTGGAGGTGCGCTGAACAGTAGACAATGCAGGTGCGGAGTTGCGCAGACTTGTCACAGCAGAAGTGCGGATATCTGCAGGTTTCCTTCGGTGAAGTTGCGGACCTTTCTTGAAATATATTTTAGTTGTCTTTTATCTGTTTCTGCATAGATCTGGGTTTAAATTGGTGTCTGGTTACTGGTGTTATTTTTTGGTTACTGCATTCTAAGAAGTTATTTGTTTGAAGGAGATTGGGTGATGCACATGTACATGATGTTTTGGATCTAGTTTGAAAATTGATGAAACGTAGTCCCTGGAAGGAAAGAGAAGGTAGTAGTCTTCTATAGGTCAGCACCTACGTACTAGTATTTCAGCTAGTGCAAGAGCTAAGGGGGGTTGTAGCTCCCTTCCAGAAGTAGCTGGAAAATGAGAGAGGGTTGTAGCTCTCTGCAGGTTGCAGCCTGCGTACTGGTAAAAGACTACACTAGTACAAATTCATTGTAAAAAGAAGTTTATAATTGAAAGAAGATAGAGACATATTGCAGCAGGTGGTTTTCACCCACATTGGGTTTCCACCTTACATCTTGTGTTCCTTGGTGTGACTGTCTTTTTTGTGTTCCTTCTCATTATTCTATGGTTCTCACATACAGATTAATGACAAACATCTGAAGAATAAATTAAATTATAAGTTTGGAAGGTATATGCAAGTTTCAATTGTCAGATCTGAAAATATTTGTATAAATTGATAAGAGTTTGATAATACTGATTCACCCCCCCCTCTCAGTATTATTTCCAACAATTGGTATCAGAGCAGGTCCTTCAGAAGAATCTTGATTGATTGAAGGAAGATATATCATCATGAGCAACTACGAGAGAGAAGCATCAATCAAGCCACCAATTTTAGATGAGACCAATTTCTTCTATTGGAAGATAAGAGTCACTGCCTATCTTCAATCTCTTGGTACAGAAGTCTGGGATATCATAGATACAGGGTACACTTTTCCATCAGCAACTCCCACAGATCCGGCTGAGAAGAAGCAATTTGAAACAAATGCAAAGGTTGTCAATACTCTATTAGGATGTCTATCTCAATCAAAATTCGTCAAGGTTATGCAGTATAAAACCACAAAAGAAATATGGGACAAGATCGTTCTGAGCTATGAAGGAAGTGAACAGGTAAAATGAGCAAAACTTCAAACCTCATAATTCAGTATGAAAATCTCAGAATGTACAATGATGAAAGTGTGGCTAACTATTTCCTACGAATAGATGAGATTGTTAATTGTATGAAAAACTTGGGTGAAGAAATAAAAGAGGTGGTTGTGGTTGAAAAGGTTCTAAGTTCTTTGTCTCCTAAGTTTGAATCAAAAGTTTCTACAATAGAAGAAAAGGAGAATCTACAGAAAATTACCATGTCACAGCTACACAGAATTCTAACTGCTTACGAAATGAGGAAAGGAGGACCTTCAGATAGGAGAGAAGTTGATTTCAAGGCTTCAGGCAAAGGAGATTACTATGAGTCAGGACATATTTCAGAAGAAGAGGAAGAATCAAATTTTGTCAAGAACCTTCAACGAGGTGTTGGAAGATTCAGAGATAAGTTACCATTCAAATACTTTTCTTGTGGAAGAGTCGGTCACTATGCTGCTAAGTGTCCTCAGAAAGACAAGCTTGACAAAGGTAAGGAACCTGTTAGATGGAACAAGAAATAGAATGTAAGTGAGAAAAGCTACTACACTCATGAAGACAGTGATGGAGTCTCAAATAGTGATGAAGATGAACGAGGTAATAATTATAGACTTTTAATGGCTTTTGAAGATGATGATTTCATGGATGCTATAGATGAAGAAGGTCTTTATAAAGATATTTCTAAACTCAAAATTTGTTTAGAAGAGAAAAATATGGTTATTTGTACTCTACAATTTCAACTAGCTGAAAGGGAAAAACATCATGAAAAGTTAGAATGTAAAATTGTGGGACTTAGAAAAGAGCTTGAGAAAACAGAAGCTCTTAATCTTAGATTTGTTAAACGATCTAAAACTATAGATGAGATTATCAATGTGCAGTGTTCTCCCCTAATTAAGACAGTTCTAGGATATAATGAAGAAACATCTCAAGTGCAGAAACCATCCACCTCCAAAAGTTATCTTGATGCAGCAAGGAGGAGTGAGCAAAGGCCCAATGGAGATCACCAGGTAAATCAGGGAAAATTTACCTCAAGAATGAACAAAGACTACCAGGTAAATTGGGGGCAATCCACCTTAAGGATGAACAAAAGCTACAATCAGCCACAGGTAAAATCTTCTCAAGCTACCTCAATAATGGATGACGGTAGAAAATAAAATCATTTGGTTGGTAGATTTGATAATCGCAGGAGTTTCTTCAATGGCCAATGCTTCTCTTGTCATAACTTTGGTCACAAAGCAGCTCAATGTGTTGCCTATAAGACAATCATGACTAGAGAAGCTCAAAAACAAAGAAGTATGACTGGGATCATGAAAAGAACCTACAATAACTTTTCTACTCTTGAAAACGAAATTGAATGTTCTATTTGTAACAACTTCGGTCATGAAGATTCTGAATGCAGGAGCAGGTTTCGGCAAACAACTCAGAAGGAACAAGCCTCAAGTGCCAAAACATGGAGAATGAAAGAACTACAACCAGAAAGA
>APFE030941157.1:0-11166 GCA_000404065.3 Pinus taeda
AAATAACAAAGTAAACACTTAGAAGTCTTTGACATACACATACTTGAAGTTTGATGTCTTGCGGAATAAGACAAATAACTTTCTGCAGCTGAATAGGTGATTATGTGTGTATGCAAGTTATGTATATTTGTTGTTTAACACTTTATATCATTTTTGTTTAGCATATCATCTTGAGAAAATAAAGACATCAAAATGATAAAGCAGTTCACCCCTTCCGGGCTACATCTGCTGGACCAAGCCTCTCAAACTAGGCTTGTCCTCTTGTATTAAAAATGCTATAAAGGCTAATACAAGAATATGAATGTCTCAAAAGATAGATCTGACTGTAAATATAGAATCAGAAGATAGGAATTAGCTAAACTTGCTCTTTCCCAAGCACTAAATAGTGAAATTGTACCTTATACAGTACTTTCCCCAATTGGCCCTAGTGGACCTTTAGACTTGCATGGAGAATTTCGAGGCGAAGACGACCTCAATTGGTTCTGAAACCTCTGCCATTAGACTCAGAAGGTCGAAAATAACAGACGTAGGCTTTTGAATCACCAAAAATGGATGAACATAGCCCCCAAACAACTCAAGCATTGAAATGGCCTTGGTGGCCCTGAAAGCTTCCCTGAATCTAAACAATGAGAAGAATGCTTCAATAGGCAAAACAAGCTGTAGAAATGGATTCAGAATGCTGAAAACCTTCAGGAATGACCTTTGTTCCACATTCAATTACTGCACAATTCCCAATGCAGTGCCCAAACTGATTTGGCCCTAGTGGCTCCTGAACTTCCACGAAGCAAAAACACCTGCAAATGACATCAGATGGCTGTGAAACCTATGCCAATGGCTTCAGAAGGTCGAAGAGACCGATAAAAAAAAAAAAAATTGTCCAAAAAGGACTTTCCTAGCCAAAGTTATGGCTATTTATTCCCAACTGCCATCTGGTCCTAGAAAGACTCCAGCTAACTTTAATTAGAGTCCAGATAACCCCAACAGTTTGGAAATCCCGCCATTTTTGGATCACTACGCCATTTATTCCGCCATACTAACTATAACCGTTTGAGAACTGGAGTGAGTTACGGGCATGTGACCGTTTCCCGGCGGTTTTGGGTTTATCTTGGAGTTTGAGCCCAAACTTTCGGTGGAATTGTTTGTTAACTCACCGTGTTAAATCCGTGTTCGTTTCAAATGTGATCACGTTGGACATTAAACATTAATCTTGGTATTATTCTGCTGGCAGGTAGGCTTAATCCTACGGTTCTAGGGCTGGGTCGTATGGCATGGGGGGGCTGACCCATTTGGGGTCCCACCCAAATGAAGTTTAAACTTCATAAACAATTTGCGCCACCCTCATGCCAAGTCCTTCCGTTGTGGTCCAATGGTAAAACGTTGGTGTGTTAGACCGGAGGTCATGGGATCAAACCTCATTACCACTAGAATTTTAAATAATGCACATATATATGTTGACATCATCATGATGTCACCCAGGCTACGTGGCGACCTCCGGGCTTGCCACGTGGCATCTTGCCATTCGCTGCCCAAAAGGAATATTCTATGGAATATTCTTTTTAATTTTTTTTTGAAAAAAATTCAAAAATTAATAGTCATTGGGTGATTTTGTTTTTGTCATAACTTCTGCATACGGAGACCGTTTTCCGAACCGTTTATGGCACCAGAATCAGGAGGAAGATCTCTATCCGTTCGTTTAGGTTTGAACCAGTTCTGAGCGCTTTCATTTTTGACCATTTTACGACACTTGGCCCTGAGCTCCTGATCACACCTCCCAAATGAGAAGGCTTTTTGGTGCCCAAAATCTTACTGAATATCTAAACTAAACTGTATAACACTTGAGGAATAGAAATATCCTCTTCTGTTCAACCAAAATAGCATACTGATGCTAAAATGTCCTGTCTTTCCAACTGTCGTCATGGCAACTTTTCGCTGCATAAGCCAAGTACTTGTCGAATCCCGACCAAGTTCTTTCGCCAGACAAATCTGAAATTTTAGGAAGCAGCAATGAAACTTGCTGATATATGAGCTGAAATCTTCCTCTGAACATGTGGGCTTGCCAACTGTCATGATGCCCATCCATGGAACCTCCGTTGCAAAAGAAGAGCTGCCTCCCAAATGAGATGAAGGTACTGCAAATGCTTATCCCAAACTATTGGGATACTTATTGCAAAAACTTCTCAAAAGAAGTAGAGACCCATGCTGAAATTTGAGCCCTCTTTGCATGCATGCTTTTCCAGCTCATAGAATTGTGCACAGCTTTGCACCAAATTCCTTCCCTACACCAAATGACACCACAGGTACCTTGTGCAACAAAACAATCATCAGCAACAATTTGTCCTGAAATATGCTGAACAATGGACTCAACCATCAACATAGAAAATGTGTACACAACCGACACAAGTAGACAAAACATGTACACCACAATCGACATAAGTCGACAACATAAGTGGCACAATCGACAATGTAAAAGTGTGCTCACAAGTGACACTAGTCGATTGTCAACAAGATACATTTACAAACACATGTATGTATCAAAACAATGAACTATATACAGTTCGATAAACACACCTACAACATCTATGTACAGGTGCAACTTCAACTCTTCTTTTGTAAAGACCAATAGGTACATCAACCCAATAAAAACACATGTGGGTGACAAGAGTTGAAATAGAGTGAGTCTCATACTCAGCTTTTTCCATCTTGCAACTTGCATTCCCTTAACAAAGAAATGCATTCAATCAAAAGACATGCAACTTTATTTGGATAAGAATTCTACCCATTTCTTACCAATCCATTTCAAATGCGCTTCCTTTAACTACACATCGATATCAACATGTGTATCATCCTGACACATATCAATGATCAAAACGTCCTTCCCATTCTTGCCATACTCTTTCTCCAATTTCTTCAATTTTCATGGAAGCATTGTTGGATTCAAGTCCAACACCTTTCAGCAGTATGTCCATGCTTATGGAAATAAGTGCAACACATGTTCATCTTCTTGATAGCATGATTTGCATTGTTCAATGGAACTTTGGCTTCTTGCCTCCTTTCCTTCAAAAGTTTCTTGTATGTTGCCATTCTTTTCCAACATCTAGAAACACTATGGTTAACCAAACCACAAAAAGAACATGTAATTCTTTTCCAATGCTTGTGTGGAAATTTATCATGCTTTACATGATCAAAGGAAATATGATTGAAATCAGATTTATACCTTTCTATTTCACCTTAATTACCTTCATGAGGAGGTGAATCAAATGAAGAAGAAACTCCTTTTGGAACACCATCAATCCCTTCAATGGTTTTAGAGCTTTCACAATTCTCTTGTTCAAGTGCATTCTTATGCACACCTTCTTCTTGCAAGGTATGTTTCAAACTATGGCATTCCCCAAGAATACAATCTTTTCCAACTTGAGGTAGCGAACTTGATATGAAACTCCTTCTAGGAACTGTTTCAATTGCCTTTATGACTGCTTTGGAACCTTCTCCATAAGATTGTCCATAACCAAGACCCAAATTCTTAGGCCTTACCTCAACCATTATTGGCTCAACTATACCCTATGCATGTTTGCCCAATCCTTTTCCTTCATATCCCATTTTGGACATGAACTTGGACCCTATGCCTCTGGTATGTTTCTCAAAAGAACCAACACACTTTTCAATTTAGGAAATTGA
This sequence comes from Pinus taeda, assembly GCA_000404065.3. Lineage (NCBI taxonomy): Eukaryota > Viridiplantae > Streptophyta > Pinopsida > Pinales > Pinaceae > Pinus > Pinus taeda. The sequence continues at coordinate 3,676 of APFE030941157.1, forward strand.
AGACAAGTTTGAATGATTTACCTCATCCTCATGCATTTTCTTGTAAAAAGCTTCTTGAGCTTGAAGGATTTGTTTCTCCATGTCATGCAGTCTTTCGAGAATTATTTCCTTCTCATCCTTCATAGCCAACAATTGTGCATGAAGCTTAATGAACTCATGTCCTTCACCTTAATGAACTCATTCTTCATGTCATCTTTGAAGAATTTTGTGAAGGAGGAAAATTCACTTGTGGAAGAAGTTGACATTATGTAAATGGTCAATTAAACAAAAGAAACTTCCAAATAAGAGTTCTCAAAGCTTTCAATCAAATGACAAGCTTTAACCATATGTCAAACAAAAAACCCCTTCTTATTCAAGCAACCATTTGCAAAAAATAAAACAGTCAATCTCTTACACTGCTTCAACACCTTTTGCACAAACAAATCTTCAACCTGAGCTCTGATACCATTTGATTTGAAAATGGAATGTACTTGTTTAAGGGTGCAAGGTATCCATTTTCGATAATTTCAAATGTGAGTTATACACTCCAAGTGACCTCTAAAAAGGTGAAAACTTCTTATTTCTTATACAGAGATAGACTGTAGGGGAATTCACCGGACATGTCACCTTTAAAGAGAGGATGAGTTCCAGAAGCTACCTGGCCCTCTACAGGCTCTGCCTAAAGAAATAACAAAGTAAACACTTAAAAGTCTTTGACATACACATACTTGAAGTTTGATGTCTTGCGAAATAAGAAAAATAACTTTCTGCAGCTGAATAGGTGATTATATGTGTATGCAAGTTATGTATATTTATTGTTTAACACTTTATATCAGTTTTGTTTAGCATATCATCTTCAGCAAATAAAGATATCAAAATGATAAAGCGGTTCACCCCTTCTGGGCTACATCTGCTAGACCAAGCTTCTCAAACTAGGCTTGTCCTCTTGTATTAAAAATGCTACAAAGGCTAATACAAGAATATGAATGTCTCGAAAGATAGATCTAACTATAAATACATAATCAGAAGATAGGAATTAGCTAAACCTGCTCTTTCCCAAGCACTAAACAGTGAAATTGTACCTTATACAGTACTTTCCCCAATTGGCCCTGTGGCCCTTTAGACTTGCATGGAGAATTTCGAGGTGAAGATGACCTCAATTGGTTCTGAAACCTCTGCCATTAGACTCAGAAGGTCAAAAATAGCATCCATAGGCTTTTGAATCACCAAAAATGGATGAACACAACCCCCAAACAACTCAAGCACTGAAATGGCCCTAGTGGCCCTGAAAGCTTCCCCGAAGCTAAACAGTGAGAAGAATGCCTCAACAGGCAAAAGAAGCTGTAGAAATGGATTCAAAATGATGAAAACCTTCAGGAATGACCTTTGTTCCACATTAAATGGCTACACAATTCCCAATGCAGATCCCAAACTGATTTGGGCCTAGTGGCTCCTGGAACTTCCACAAAGCAAAAACACCTGCAAATGACCTCAAATGGCTGTGAAACCTATGCCAATGGCTTCAGAAGGTCGAAGAGACCCAAAATAAAAATAAAAATTCGTCCAAAAAGGACTTTCGTAGTCAAAGTTATGGCTATTTACTCCCAACTTCCATCTGGTCCTAGAAAGACTCCAGCTAACTTTAATTAGAGTCCAGATAACCCCGACAGTTTGGCAATCCCACCATTTTTGGAGCGCTCCGCCATTTATGATGCCATACTAACTGTAACAGTTTGAGAATTGGAGTGGGTTACGGGCATGTGACCATTTCCCGATGGTTTTGGGTTTATCTCGGAGGTTGAGCCTGAACTTTCGGTGGAGCTGTTTGTTAACTCACCATGTTAAATCCACGTTCATTTCAAATGTGACCACGTTGGACATTAAACATTAACCTTGGCATTTTTCCACTGGCAGGTAGGCTTAAGCCTACGATTCTGGGGCTGGGTCGTATGGCATAGGGGGGCTGGCCCCTTTGGGGCCCCACCCAAATGAAGTTTAAACTTCATAAACAATTTACGCCACCCTCATGCCAAGTCCTTCCGCTGTGGTCCAATGGTAAAACGTTGGTGTGTTAGACTGGAGGTCATGGGATCGAACCTCATTACCACCAAAATTTTAAATAATGCACATATATATGCTGACGTTATCATGATGTCACCCAGGCTACGTGGCGGCCTCCGGGCTTGCCACATGGCATCTTTCCATTTGCTGCCCAAAAGGAATATTCCCTAGAATATTCCAAGGAATATTATATGGAATATTCTTTTTTTAATGTTTTTTTGAAAAAAATTCAAAAGTTAAGAGTCATTGGGTGATTTTGTTTTTGGCATAACTTCTGCGTACGGAGACTATTTTCCGAACCGTTTGTAGTGCTAGAATCAGGAGGACGAACTCTATCCGGTCATGCAGGTTCAAACTAGTTCTGAGCAATTTCATTTTTGACCATTTTACGACACTTGGTCCTGAGCTCCTGATCAATTGGAGCACTCCTTTATCGCGCAACCACGCTATTAGTGTGGGACAATTGTTCGTCTCATGATCAAACAATGTACAATAAAAGCATGATGGACATGTTAGATTCATACAATCGTGGGCATAATGTCCCGACCCTCCACAATTGTAACATATTAGCTATCAGTGACCTCTTCTAGGTCCTGCTCCACCTCGGCCTTGTCTACACCCCTGAAATCCAGTTCGTGCTATCCATGCGTTCTGGTCAAGGGGCTATGTTTTGGCTTGAACTCTATTGGTAGGAGTCCTATGCATCATCAACTCATAACTTCTACAAGTGTGCTCATCATGTCTCACTGATCTACCAAAATTACAGAACAACTGCTGTGAATTCTGCGTGTACTTCTGCAATAAATGACAGGTATCAGTAGCATTCTTTCCTCCTATTTAGCAAATCGTGCACGACAACGTAGGTGCTATTCTAGGTCCTGTCTGTGCCTCCAGTCTCAATGGAATTGGTCCTCCTCTCATGAGGTAATTCATGAACACCAGGCAGTGGTCCTTGTCATGTCCTTGACCTTTGCACTTTACGCACCATACCTCATCACGTACTTCTAGGTGAGCTGTCTTGTCTTGTTTAAGACTCTGCATCTCAAGCAACAAGTTTTTCAACTACGCGTGAATCCACTGAACTCCCAAGTTGGGATCCTGTATCGAGGTCTTGTGTAGTATCATCATGATCTTTAAGGCCTCAGCCTAAGTTGTTAGCCTCTATTATGACAACGCTTTCCTTAGATGTAGCATTAACGATGCTACAAACCATTCGTGGTGTTGTCCATCCGTCAACGTCATATTAACTTCGTGAATTGTGCACTTCAGTCTTTGATCCAACTCCCAAGGGGTATTGCTTGGTAGCATCGTGATTTCCTTGAACCCAGTGATCGACTGCGCTTCTGACTTCGGCTTGCTAAACTCTTTGATTAAGGCAGTTTGGATATCCATGATCCCCACATTGGGATTGTCATTGGAATGCTTAATGTATCAGGTCAGTGCACGATCCTTCAGAGCGCTGACCAACGTTGCTTTCTTTATATTTTCATTCATAACTCCTTGCGTTTCTTATACAACTTTTATCATGAACCAAAGTTGGTCCAGATCTTCATTTCCTATTCCCTTGAACACTGGCAACTTTATCGCGCTTGCCATATTGAATCACGGTGGTGGCGGAGGTGGTATGGGTGAAGATGGGGGTGAAAATGGTGAAAGTGGCAGTGGTGTAGGTGGGGGTGGTATGCGCGGAATCCTCTACCTTATCAAATTTATCACACTTCTTGGTGAGACCTTCATGAGATCTTCTTTGTCCCCTTGCAGAGGTGACTTGAAGGGGCTAGTTTCTAGTTCTGCACTACCTTTGTTTCTGTAGATTCTCCCACTTCGCGTGGCCCCAAACATCAATTTATTCGCATAACCCACTTTTCAAACAGTAGCATTTTAATCCAAGTGTTCAGAGACTTAACATAATTACCTCGTAGTCCTTTGAGGAAGCGTCACTCTACCTCGCTATAGCTAACTAAAGTATCTACCTCGAACTCAGTGATGAATCCTCCTATAATTTATCAAGCCAGTGATTAATAGCGCACTTGGTCTTATCCTATGACGGTTCCAATCTATGCATGTTGGGTAGCAGACCCCCCCATAACATGTTTTTGGGGCTTGAAGCCCAAGGTTTTGGTCAATTTAGTGTAACGACCCCGCAAAATGTGGGCGCGGAGCGTGACAGTCTAGGGTTATCCACCCTAAAATAATGTAATTTAATATAGAATGTGTCAGCCTACCCATGGACCATGGACCATGGATTGTATAAATAGAGTGAGGTTTTAAGTGCGAAAGGTAGTCTTCATCTTAAGTCATATATTCTTTTGGATTAGGAATTCACTTTGAGTCTATAATTTCGAGTCTTGGGTTGTAGTAGTAGGGAGAGGCTCTGCAATTGTGTGCACAGAGGCCTAGTAGAGGCCACAACTGTGTGCCTGGACCCTTGTAGCTAAGTACGTAGGGCGGAGTTGGGATTGTACTTGGGCAGAGAATTAATAAAAGATAAGTTGATCCTGAAATACTATGTGTGGAGCACTTGAAAGGTATGCTTTTGACAAGAAATTTAGTGGCTTTTCAGTAATATTTGTAACCTTTTCTGCATTGTGAATTCAAAAGAGATAAAGGATTTTAATAAAATGTGCAAGAATTAACAAGGGAAGCTCAATCACTAATAATTGTCGTTTTTCCATGCAGGGAGAAGTGGAAGCAAGGAGTTGTCGTCCAAAAGCGAAAAGCATAGGAAGAATAACTGCTGTCCCGCCAGAGGGGAACCGGATGCGAACAAGATCGAGCAAATCAGAGCTGAATAGCCCAAGAAAGGAAGGAGGGGTATCGAGTCGGCAAACGCGAGAAAGAAAAGTAAAGGATTAACCGATGCTGTTTTACCTATCTTTGTTATCTAGATACCTCCGTCGTTACTCTTATATAAAGGAACATCGTCATTGAGCAAAAGGGGACTACTGTTTTTATAATTTTAAGTTTCAGAACAAACGTTGATCATCGAGTCTCACTAAGACCTGGTTTGTTATACTTTGTTGATGCATTAATATAAAAGACTTGGTGTTTATTTCATCTTTGCATCTGGAGTAATCTAAGGCGGTGTACCATTGGCAGCTAAGGGCCCGACTCCAAAGGACACTTTCTTTTGTATCATTATACTGTGATTTATGTGTGGTTTGTTTATCTCTATTACTTAGTAATCAGATACATCTTTCATATGATATGCTATGCTCTGTTATGGTCAATATATTAATGATTTTTTCGTGTAATGAATCTGCACTGTATAATTGGATCTCTTCAGAGTTGAATTACGTCTTTAACCAGCTATTTCTGTGACAGAGTGTTGGTATGAATTTTACTGTCATTAGATCCATGTGAAATAATACTTGTTGGGACTTGAAAGTAGTGTTACTCTGTTTAGAAACATAGTTATATCATCCTTCATTCTCAGATTACTATATTAGTGTGAACCGTGTATATATGGTTGATTATTGCTATTCCATAATTCATCAATGAATGTTGTTTCATAAAGTATATCTTATCCAGTTTGCTTGAAGAGAAAATCAGAGTGTGAATCAGTTGGTTTTAACTCGCGAGATTCAGTTCTTTTGATTGTTGTTCCATTTACTGCTGTTCCATTTCCATTTTGTTGTTCCATTTTACCTTCTACTGTTCTATTTACTTGCCTTTGTTGTTTTGGTGAGAGAGAAGGTCTAAGGCTGTAGTGAGCCTCAGCAGACGCTGCCTAGCTCCCAGACCTATGGTCCATGCTCTAATTTCCTTTTTATTAGTTTCTAGAGGGATGGGTTATTGCTTCCGTACCCTTGACTGATCAACTATCTTGTGTGATTCTATCTTTTGGGATAAGCTTAGTTACAGCTTAGCATCTGTTTTCTTTTGTATCTTCTGAACGCTATACTACTAAGCATTACTCGGACAAATAGCCTCAGATTGAGTTACTCTTTGCAATAACAAAACGTTCCCGGATTGATTTATTAATGTGGAATAATTAGAGGTGTGAGAGACCCTAGTTATAGCTCTACATTTTGGTGCTGTTGCCGGGGAAAGAGTATAGCCATTTGCCCTTTACAGAGTAGTGCGCAAATCTGCTAGGGGGGAGTTGGATCTTAAAAACGGAAGGTAAGAACCTGCGTACGGAGCATGTAAAAGCCCTGCTCCACCGTCCGCTCTCTTAGAAGAATTGTTGGTTGAATAGGATTTAGTAGTTTTTAGAGTGCATGACTAAGAAGAAAAAGCTAGAAAAGAATATCAAACCTCCAACCAAACCCGAAAAAGCCAAAGGGCCGGTGACCCTTGGCCGAACAACCTTCATAGAGGAAATCTATAAGAAAACTGAATCTCAGCCGTCGGTAGGCCCTAGAAAGATTAATTCTAAACAACCTACTAGCTCCCTTCAGGCCACAGCATCACCATTTGGAGCCTTTGCTAAGGTGCATAGTCAGACTGATGAATAGGACTTTCAAGAAATTGAAAATTCTGTGCAGGAAGGGAATTTAAGCAACCTTTGTGAAGGAGAAGGGGAAACAGGGGAAACACGGGAAATAGGAGAGCCAAGGTCTCCTCCTGGGATAATCCAACTATTAAACAACCCAGATAAGGGGAGCGCGGTCAAAATTATTATTGAAGGCACCCCATTCCCTCAGATAGAAATTCCAGATAAGGGAAGTGTTATTAAAACAATCCCTGCCAAGGCCGTTCCTTCTCAACCTAGGAACACCCTCCTAGAAATTCCGGAAGGTTATTGGGATATATTTGATCCTATGGCGCAGAATCAACCAAATACTCAAACTTCTACATTGCAATATCCTATAGTTGATTCTGCAGCAAATGTGCCCATGAAAGCGATCCCTCTTCAACACATCCCTACGTATCATGGACTTACATCATAGGACCCCGATGCATTCTTATTTGAATTCGATGTGCTATGTAGAGGATATGATTACACCACTGACCCCCAAAAATTAAAATTGTTCCCCTCCACTTTGAAAGGGGCAGCTCTGAGATGGTTTATGGGTTTAGGTGGTGGAGTCATAAATAACTGGGAGCAAATGAAAGAATATTTCCTAAAGAAATATCAAGATTACTGTAGGTCGAGAGAACTAAAAGATGAAATTTTCCAAATGACGACCAGACCAAATGAAACTTTAGAGGAATACGTAGAACGTTTCCAGTATAATTTACAGAGATCCCCCTATGCATCACTACCTCTACCTGATAATGTGTTGAAAACTGCATTGATTAGAGGCATGAAAGAACAGTGGATTGAAACATTGAATATCATGGGAAAGGGGATATTTACCAAGAGAATTTTGCTGACATCATTGATTTATGCATCAGGAGTTCAAGAGGCAGCACAAGGATAAAACTAACAGAATATGATCGGTTTGTTAGAGATAACAAAATATCAACAGAAGGAGTAACACGTGTAGAACTTGGGAATTTATT
>APFE030941163.1:0-14279 GCA_000404065.3 Pinus taeda
AACGGATCACATCTTTTTTGAAATACAAGATGGATGGCCTCGGATCCGCTCCTTTAACGGATCACAGCTTTTTCGAAATACAAGAGGGATGGCCTGGGATCCGCTCCGTCAACTGATCACACCATTTTTGAAATACATGAAGGATGGCTTGGGATTCGCCCCTTTAACTCTCTGGGATCGGCTCCTTTAACTCTCTGTTGGTTCCTCTGTTTTTGTGTAAATTGTGTCTTTGTTGTGTATCTTTACAGTGTAGCATTGAAATACAAGAGGGATGGCCTAGGATTCGCTCCGTCAACGGATCACAGCTTTTTTGATGTACATGAAGGATGGCGTGGGATCCGCCCCTTTAACTCTCTAGGATCCGCTCCTTTAACTCTCTGCTGGTTTCTCTGTTTCTGTGTAAATCTGTTTCTGTGTAAATTGTGTCTTTGTTGTGTATCTGTACACTGTAGTGTTTCATCATTTTCATTTGCAGTAAAATGACTCGTCGTCTTGTGTAGGATATTTGATTGTATTTGAAGTGGAAGTGCTTCGTGTCTGTGAATCTATGCCTGTGGGTTTGTCCTTCTGTTTTGTCAGAACGGATGTTATTTAAATCTGAATTCGACCAATAAGATTAGCGAATGAATGAATGAAAGTCGACCCAGGGATGCATGGAGGCGATGCCTCTAATGAATGAATGAAAGTCGACCCAGGGACAGGGTTCAAAATTGAACACATTAGAGCCCTTCAAAGGGCTTCTGGCACGTCAGAGAAGTAGGGAGAGATTTTTACAAGTCAAAAAAAATTTAAAATATGATTTTTGACATTTAAAAAAAAAAATTGAATAATATTTTAAAATTTTTTAAGAAGGGCTGATCTTTTTTTTAAATTTCATTTTTTTAGAATTAAAATTTTAAAAATGTTAAATTTTGAGATTAAATTTTAAATTTTGAGAAACTTTTATTTCAAAAATAACAGTTTCTTTCTTTTTAGGTTGTTTTTCATTATGCATATGATGCAAGTTTCTAAAATCTAAAACTGCTAAATCGGCACATACAGAGATAATAATGAAAAAAGTTTTGAATCTGGACATTATGAATTTATGGCCATTGGCAATTTGGCACCCCGCACCCAGCCCTCTTCTTCCTGGGCTCTCCTCATCTCTAATTCGATTCTCAATTCCCCAAATTCAATACACAAAGGAATTTGTTGTTTTGAATACACAAGTGGTGAATCGGTGATCACTGATGCCGTGACTCGTGAGCTTATAAACTGGCCTGTGGGAATACACAAGTGGTGAATCGGTGATCACTGATGCCGTGACTCGTGACTGGGTACCTGTAGTTTCATATACAACAATTTCACAGAATTTCACATTATGCTCCAATATATACATCTGGATCCGGTTGTTCTTGCGATGTGAAGGAGCAAGATTGAATACAAATAGATCTGTAAGTTGCTCATTCTGCTTTGATATTTATATTTTGATATTTATATTTTTCAATTTGTGTAGAAAGAGTTAGGTGTTTTTACGAATTTATAGATTCAGTTGGTGTTTTTAGGAATTTATGGATTCTTTTTAATAGCCGAGAATTCTTTTCTGGGGTTCTTGCTTGATCTGGAGTATTTAAATTGTGTTTGGACTCTTTCCATGCTATTTTCCTTTCCCTACTTCAATACCCACATTGCATTTTTTCTTTTTGCTATGATCCATGGCAGAAAATAGCATACAAAAAAGTGGGATCATTTTCCCTGCAATTACTTCAATACCAACACAAGGAACCTTTGTCTTTTCATATTAATTTTGGTAATCAAATAATGAATTTCATATTATGATTTTGAAATTATTTTAAAAAATTGGATTGTCCATGGATGCTCGTCACCTGATCGATTTGATTTTTTTGGCTCCTTTTCCATACTTGCTTCCATGGTTCAGGCCTGAAACTTCTAATTTTATCATCTGGATGACTTAAACCTAAATGTATACAGAGAGACACTAACTGCTTTCTGTTAATAATATTTTCTCCAAGTAAAGTCTTTTTGGTTGTTTTAGGGCATTCCAAGATTGGGCCTTTCTGTGTATGCTTTTAATCTTTCTCTGCCTGGACGACATGGCTCTTGCTGGTATCCTGCTGTTCTGCATTTTCGTAAGAAAATATGCATGCATTAGAGAGTGACATGCAGTGAATTTCACGGCGGAGACCGCAGAAGCTTGGCCTTCAAATCTGCTAGCTGTGTTTTTCCTGGCCTGTGAATTATCATATAGGAGGCATAGCCAAAATTGGCCGCTTGGCTAAAATGATTATTCATCAATCTCGATGGAGCCCTTCTCCTTGTTTCCATAGCTAAAATCTCATTTCCAGTACCCTTTCCTCTCCCTTTCTAGTCATCCATTACTGGGGCCCTCTCCAACCTCTGTTTTAGTTGCAGAACTCTTCTTTGTTTTGATTGACCTCTAGTGGTTTGGATAAGAGGGGTGAGGAATTCAAGCATGTTATATCTATCCTGATTCCATGTTAATTCTATGTTAGGAATTCAAGCATGTTAGTTCTATGTTATTATAAACTGGCCTGTGGGAAAGAGGGCGAATGAGAAAAGCCGCAGTGACGCGTTGGAGTTAATTGCTTGAAAAGCTACCAAAAACATCCACGGATTCAGAGTGTATTGGTTGGTAGTGCTGCTTTCCATAGCCAATCAGCAAGGAGGACAATTACGTTATTACAATTAACAGGTATTTTCACTTAACAGGTATTTTCACTACTGTTAACAGTATTTTTTTTAATTTTTTCACTGTAAATATTACATTTTTGTTATTTCTTTGAAAAATAAAACACAGTTTTTGCTTTTACTTTTTTCCAGATTTTTGACTGAAACCATTGTAAGTAAAAACATATTTACATTTTTGTTATTTCTTTGAAAAAAACACAGTTTTTGCTTTTACTTTTTTCCAGATTTTTGACCGAAACCATTGTCAGTAAAAACATATTTACATTTTTAAAGAACCTTTTCAGATCACGAAACCTTAAATTATAAACCATAAAACAAATTTAAATTAGGAAAACATCAACTGCTGCATGGAAATATAAATAAAATCCCTTAAGAACATTTTCAGATCAATAAACCTTAAATTATAAACAATAAAAACAAATATGCCACCCCAATATTTCACTTTCAGATTTTTCCGATCTGAAACTTATATGCTTAACATGCTCTGTCTCTGCAATTTCTCATCTTCAAACTGTAATGCTGCATACAATTTCTTTATGACATAGTATACACGTGTAAGAAGAGTAATTCATTTACTAATGCAGCCTTTGATATAGTAGTATCTTTTTGTTTGTGAAAAAATAAAAAGAAATTTGAAAATAATTTACTATTGTCAATTGAATTGCTATTTTTTTTTATGCTTTTCATTATACAAGTGTGACCTAGATGTGTGCCCTTCTAAATGAAATTAAAACATGCCCTTCAAATTTGATCACTGCCCAGGGATGCATGGAGGCGATGTCTCTAATTGGTAGCAAAGGCACATGAAATACACACTTATATCCTTTATCTATCTTTCTTTTCATTGTCTTTTGCATTGTGATTGCTTCTTTTGTATTGATTTTCTTCATTCATATACCTGTGGGTTTGTCCATCTATTTTGTCAGAGCAGATGTTATTTAAATCTGAAGTCAACGAAGAAGATCAGCCAATGAATGAATGAAAGTCGACCCAGGGATGGATGAAGGCATACACGGCAGAGCGTTAGCAGTGATATTGGATGTTATTTAAATCTGAAGTCAACGAAGAAGATCAGCCAATGAATGAATGAAAGTCGACCCAGGGATGGATGAAGGCATACACGGCAGAGCGTTAGCAGTGATATTGGATGTTATTTAAATCTGAAGTCAACGAAGAAGATCAGCCAATGAATGAATGAAAGTCGACCCAGGGATGGATGAAGGCATACACGGCAGAGCGTTAGCAGTGTTATTGGTTACAACCACGATCGAAAGGTATGTTTCTTTTATTTATTTTATATTCATAATTATATTCGTGATTTATTGGGTCATAATTATATTCGTGATTTATTCTTCCATTTTGGTTTCCAATCTACCATAGATTGGAGTAGAATTTCCAATTTTCATTTCTTTTACAATTCTTCCTCAATGTTTTTAATTCCTCCTCCACTACTTACATGGCCCAATTTTTTAAAATATTTATTCTCTATTGTTATTGCTCCCTATTTCATTAATCTCTCTACTTGTCTTTTAATCTTAATTGTTATTCAGGAATCCCATTAATTCTTCATAAATTTGTTCTTGATCACTAATTTTTTAATCTTAATTGTTATTTAGCAATCCCATTAATTTCTGATAATTTTTTTGTTTTCTTTCCATCCTTTAGATTTTTTCTTGGTTTTTAATGGCATTAATTACTTATTAATAATCTAATGTTATCATTGGATATTTTTCCTTAGTTTTGATAAACAACTCCATTAATCTTATTGTAATGTTCTTTGTCATAAAGCCTCACTCGCTCCTTTTCCCACAATATCTGGGAAAAGCTTCTTGGTGTTTGAGTCTTCTTTGTCAAATCTAGTGTTTGAGTCTTTTTGTGGAATTCTTGTAGTGGGAAATTTAAAAAATCCTTCCGTCCTGAGCATTTTGGCATATTTCCAATCCAATCCTTGGGAAACATAGAATGGGGATGAAAATCTCTCAACTTCTTTGTTAGAGATAATAGCTGGAAAAAGAAATTAAAACCCGATATAAAACATTGGAAATTCAATGGAATACAACTAGGATTTTAAAACTATATCTATTTATTGCCTCGCACATGTAAGTTAAGTCACATGCATATAGAATCAATGCAATTGATTATTAACAGGTTGAATCAATGCAATTGATTATTAACAGATTTCAATTTATAAATTTGGTAGATAATTATTGCTCTTTTTTATTTTATTGGGTCAATATTCTAATTTAATGATTTATTTAAAAGAAATTTTATTTTTTAAATATGTTTCTGTTTATTATATCCATATCATAGAGTGTAATGTGTATTAAATTTTTGTATGAAATTATGTAGCTAAGAAGTTTAGTTTAGCTTAGCCAAATTATTAATTCGATGTTAGCCAGTTATATATATAAAGTTTATTAGTTTAAGTTTTATAATAATTGAAATATCTATATTTATATATGTAGAAGAATGAAATTTGTTATTTAAATTAGGTTGTGATTTTAGATTTATTAAATAATAGCATTCATGTAATTTTAATTTTTTGTTTATTAAAAATATTTCCTTAAATTTTGTAATCAATGAAATATTTGTATTTTTAAAATTTTGATCAATTTAGATGTTTGGGAAAGTAAAAGTTGGCATGAATTTTCTGGACTCCTCCACATATCTTGATTATCTTCTTCAAGTGGTTACGAAGTAGTTTCTTCCCACTATCATCATCCCATGGTTTCTTAAAAGGATCCAATGCCGCTTCTTCCATAAGATTTTCAATATCCTAGGTTTTAATTGACTTATATTTTTAGGGAAGATTTCCATTAGGGTAAAGTAAATATTTAACTTATTCAACATTCAATTATATTAAATTATTTTTTTTTTTGCAAATTGGATGATATAGAATAATTTATTTATGAGTAGAATTGTTTTATTTTTATAAGACATGCAAAATGTATGTGTTTGTTTATTTAAATGTGAAAAGAGGCTTAGAAAAACTTTTTTTTTAACTGAAAACATTTTTTGTTTATTTATGTGATATGATAGTTGTGTTTTTGCTAATTAGATAATATGTGTAGATATTTTTTGCAAGTTCAATTTGTATAAAATTATGTATGTATTTGTTTTATTATTTCTTAGGTTATATAATGATTGTGTTCCTCAAGTAATATCATGATTATTCATTTCCAATTGATAAGAAGCTTTTGTTTGCTACATGATGTGGATTATATATGTTAGATGATAGGATTAAGATACCCATGATTATGTTTTTGTTTGTTAAATGACATCCTAAATTAGGTTGTTGGATGATATGATGGTGATAGTGAGAATGAGAGAGATAATGAGAGTAAGGAGCGTGGGAGAGAGAGGGAGAGGGAGCGAGAGAGGGAGTGGGCGTGTGGTAGGACGGGGATAGAGAGAGAGAGAGAGAGAGAGAGAGAGAGAGAGAGGGAGTGGGTGTGTGGTAGTAGGGGTAGAAACAAAGAGAGAGAGGAGGGGAGGGGGAGAGAGAGAGTGAAACAAGGAGAGGGGAAGGGGGGCAGAGGGAGAGGGGGGGATAGGGAGATAGTGGGAGAGATACGAAGAGAGGGAGAGGGAGACCGAGAGAGGGAGGGAGGCAGGGAGAGAAGGGGTGGTAGGGGGAGTGATGGGAGGGGGAGAGAAGGGGTGGGAGATTTGGGGATAGAGGAGGATAGGTTGAGTGAGAGGGGGAGGTAGAGATAGGTGGGGGGAGATAGGGGGAGGGGAATAGAGAGGGGAAGGGGGAGAGGGAGAGACAGAGTGATAGGGGAGAGGGAGACAGAGTGGAAGAGGGATAGAGGGAGTGGAAGAGAGTGGGAGAGGGAGAGGTAGACAAAGAGGGAGAGGGGGAACGGAAAGGGAGGAGGAGAGGGGGAGATAGGGAGAGGGAGAGAGGAAGGGAGGGAGAGGCAAAGGGGAAGTGATGGGGAGAGAGAGGGAGACAAAGATGGGGAGGGACGAGGAGATAAAAGGGTTGGGAGGGAAGAGAGGCAAGGAGAGAGAGTGAGGAGAAGAGGGAGATGGGGGAGGGAGTAGGAGAGGGAGAATAGGAGAGAGAGATGGTGGAGTGAGGAGGATTGGGTCAGGGAGAGGGGAAGGGAGAGAGAGAGAGAGAGGAAGGGAGATGGAGAGGGGGAGATAGGGAGATAGTGGGAGAGAGAGGGAGAGGGAGAGGGAGAGAGAAAGAGGGAGGGAGGCGGAGAGTGAAGGGGTTGTAGGGGTAGTGATAGGAGGGGGAGAGAAAGGAGTGGGTGATGGGGGCGAGAGTAGGATATGTTAAGGGAGAGGGGGAGGTAGTGATAGGTAGGGTGAGAGACAGGGAGGGGAAAAGAGAGGGGAGGCGGAGAGGGAGATAGGAATGGAGGGAGAGACAAAGCGGGAGGTATGGGGAGAGAGAATAGGTGGTAGGAAAGGGAGGGAGGGAGAGAGAGAGAGGAGGAGAGAGAGATGGGCGAGAGAGGAGGATAGTGTCAGGGAGAGGAGAAGGGATAGAGACAAAGAGAGGGGTGAGTGAAGGGAGAGATAGAGAGAGGTGGGGGAGATAGGTAGATAGTGGGAGAGATAGAGAGAGAGGGAGAAGGAGAGAGAGAGAGGGAGGGATGGTAGGAGGATTGATGGGAGGGGGAGAGAAGGGGTGGGAGATTTTGGGAGAGAGGAGGATAGGCTTAGGGAGAGGGGGAAGTAGAGGTATGTGGGGGGAGAGAGGGGGGGAGGGAGAGAGAGAGTGGGAGGGGGGCATGGAGAGAAAGCGGAAGAGGGATAGGGGAGGGTAGAGAGTGGGAGGGAGAGGAAGAGAGAGAGGGAGAGGGAGAGGGGAGGGCAAGGGGAGGAGGAGATGGTGGGGAGAGGAAGAAGGAGAGAGGAAGGGAGGGAGAGACAAAAAGGGAGAGATGGGGAGACAGAGGGAGAGGGAGAGAGAGCGAGGGAGGGATGGAGAGAGAGAAGTGGTGGTAGTGGGAGTGATGGGAGGGGGAGAGAAGAGGTGGGAGATGGGGGAGGGAGGAGGATAGGGTGTGGGAGAGGGGGAGGTAGAGATAGATGAGGGTAGATAGGGGTAGGGAGAGGGGAAAGAGAGAGGGAGGGAGGCAGAGAGAGAAGGGGTTGTAGGGGAGTGATGGTAGGGAGAGAAGAAGTGGGTGATGTGGGTTAGAGGAGGATAGGGTGAAGGAGAGGGGGAGGTAGAGATAGGTGGGGGGAGATAAAGGGAGGGGAACGAAGAGGTGAGGGGGAGAGGGAGAGAGAGAGTGAGAGGGGGAGAGGGAGAGAGAGCAGAAGTGGGATAGGGGAAGGGGAAGAGAGTGGGAGAGGGAGAGGTAGAGAGGGAGGCAGAGGTGGATGGACAAGGGAGTGGGAGAGTGAGGGAGAGGGAGAGGGAGAGAGGAATGGAGGTAGAGATAAAGGGGGAGGGATGGGGAGAGGGGGAAGAGAGTGATGGGAAGAGAGATGGTGTAGCAGGGAAGGGAAATAGGGCAAGAGAGACAGGAGAATAGGATCAGGAAGAGGGGAAAGGGGGGAGAAAGAGGGGGGAAGGAAGAGTAGAGGACGAAGCAGGCTATAAGGGGGGGAGAGAGAGAGAGAGAGAGGGAGAAGGAGAGGGAAAGGGAGAGGGGGAATAGGGAGATATTGGGAGAGATATAAAGAGAGGGAGTGGGGGAGACAGAGGTAGGGAGGTGGGGAGAGAAGGGGTGGTAGGGGGAGTGATGGGAGTGGGAGAGAACGGGTGGGAGATTCAAGGAGAGAGGAAGATAGGGTGAGAGAGAGAGTTAGGTAGATATATGTTGGGGGAGAGAGTGGGAGGGGAAAAAAGAGGTGGAGGGGGAGAGGGAGAGAGAGAGTGAGAGTGGGAGAGGGAGAGAGAGTTGGAGAGGGAGAGGTAGAGAGAGAGGGAGAGGCGGAGGAGCAAGGTGCGAAGAGAGGGAGGGAGAGGGAGAAGGAGAGAGGAAGGGAGGCAGAGAGAGAGAGAGGAAGGTAGGTAGAGAAAGAGGGAGTGATGCAGAGAGAGAAGGGGTGGTAGGGGGAGCAATGGGAGGGGGAGAGAAGGCGTGGGAGATAGGAAGGAGAGGATAACAGGGTTAGGGAGAGGGGGAGGTATAGATAGGTGGGCAGAGAGAGGCAGAGGGGAGCAAAGTGGGGGATGGGGAGAGGGAGAGAACGAGAGAGAGGGAGAGAGTGAGAGAGAGAAAAAGAGGGATAGGAGGAGGGGAATCGAGTGGGAAAGGGAGAGGTAGAGAGAGAGGGAGAGGGGGAAGGGTAAGGGAGGAGGAGAGGGAGGGAGAGGGAGAAGGAGAGAGGAATGGAGGGAGAGACAAAGGGGGAGGTATGGGGACACAGAGGGAGAGGGAGAGAGAGGGAGGGAGGGAGGCGGAGAGAGAAGGGTTGGTAGCGGGAGTGATGGGAGGGGGAGAGAAGGGGCGGGAGATGTCAGAGAGAGGAGGATAGGGTGAGGGAGAGGGGGAGGTAAAGATAGGTGTTGGGAGATACAGTGATGGGAGCGGAGAGTGGGAGGGGGAGAGGGAGAGAGACTGAGATGGGGAGAGGGAGAGAGAGAGAAGAAGAGGGATAGGGGGAAGGGAAGAGAGTGGGGGAGGGAGAGGTAGAGAGAGAGGGAGAGCGGGAGAGAGGGGGTGGGAGAGACAAAGGGGGGGATGGGGAGAGAGAGGGATAGAGAGACCGGGAGGGGGGTGAGAGAGAAGGGGTGGGAGGGAAGGGATATAGGGAGAGAGAGAGAGAAAAGGATAGAGATGATGAGAGGGATATGGGGGAGATGAAGAGGGGTGAAGGGGAGAGAGAGAGGGAGAGAAAGAAAGGAAGGGTGAGGGAGGGTTGGAGATAGGGAGATAGTCGGAGAGACAAAGAGAGGGAGAGGGAGGGAAGGCAGAGAGAGAAGGGTTTGTAGGGGTAGTGATGGGAGGGGGAGAGAAGGGGAAGCTCCTAATAAATTTTTATAAAGAGTAATCGTTAAACCATAAACCCAAAACTCTATACCCTAAACCCTAAACCCTAAAAAATAAACCATAAACCCTAAACCCTAGAAATTTTAGAACATTTTTAAAAGCATTTTGTAACTTTTATTTATGTTTTTGTTAAAATAATTTAATAAATTGTTATAAACCTTAAACCATATACCCTAAAACTAAAACCCAAAAACCTAAACCCTTAACCGTAAACCCCAAGCCCTAAACCGTAAACCATAAACACTAAGAATTTTATAATAGTTTAAGAATAATTTTGTAATTTGTATTTAAGTGTTTACTAAAAGAATTTACTAAAGCGTTACAAACCCTAAACCATAAATTCAAAACCCTAAACCCTAAACACAAAAACATAAACCCTAAACCCCAAAACCTAAACCCTAAACCCTAAACCCCAAAGCCCAAATCCTAAACCTTAAACCGTAAACCATAGACCCTAACCATTTTATAAAATTTCAAAAAAAAATTGTAACTTTTATTTAAGTGTTTATTAAAAGAATATACTAACATGTTGTAGACCCTAAACACTAAACCCTAAACCTAAACCAAAAAATCCAAAACTTAAACCATAAACCCTAAACCCTAAACCTTAAATCACAAACCCTAAACCCTAATCTTTTTATAACATTTTAAAAAGTAGTTTGAAACTTTTATTTAAGTTTTTATTAAAAGCATTTACTATAGTCTTGTAAACCATAAACCCTAAATAATAAAGCCTAAACCCTAAGCGTTAAACCCTAACCCCAAACTGTAGACATGAAACCCTAAACCCTAAGCATTTTATAACATTTTAAAAAGTGTTTTGTAATTTTTATTTAAGTGTTTATTAAAAGAATTTACTAAAGTGTTATAAACCCTTAACCCTAAACTATAAACCACAAACCCTAAACCCTAAACCCTAATTAATTTATAAAATTTTAAAGACTGTTTTGTAACTTTTATTTAAGTATATATTAAAAAAATTTAATAAAGTGTTATAAACCCTAAACCATAAATGCTAAAGCCTAAGAATTTTATAACATTTTAAAAACATTTTGTAACTTTTATTCAAGTGCTTATTAAAGGAATTTAGTAAAATGTTATAAACCCTAAACCCCAAATCCTATACCCTAAGCCATAAACCCTAAGAATTTTATTTGTATCTATAATTAGGGAAGACCAAACTTGGGTATGTGAGTGTAGGAGGGAGAAAATTGTGGTACACAGATACACCAACCTTTGTTTTTCCACCCTTCTCCATAAACCTATTTTCTTTCGTTTGTTTTTATTCATAACTCCTCGAGGCTCAACACGATGAATTGATTACATGTAAGATGTAGCAGAGGAAACCCACTTAATGTGGGGTGGTTCATCCCTACACCGTAAACCTTAAACCTTAAACCCAAAAACCTAAATCATAAACCCTAAACCCTAAATCCTAAACACTAAACCCTATGAATTTTAGAACATTTTAAAGATTGTTTTGTAAATTTTATTCAAGTGTTTATAAAAACAATTTCTAAGGTGTTATAAACCCTAAACTGAGAACCGTAAACCCTAAATTGAAAATCTTAAAACTTAAACCATAAGCATTTTATAAAGTGTTATAAACCTTGAACCATAATACCTAATCCCTAAAGCCTAAACTACAAACGCTTAACCCTAAACCCTACACCCTAAACCTCAAACCTTAAATCCTAAACCTTAAACCCTAAACACTAAGCATTTTATAAAAATTTTAAATTTTTTTTGTAACTTTTATTTAAGTTTTTACTAAAAACATTTACTAAAGTGCCATAAACCCTAAACCCTATACTCTAAACAATAAACCCCTAACCTTAAACCCTAAACTGTAAACCCTAATCCCTAAGTATTTTCTAAAATTTTAAAATGTTTGTTGTAACTTTTATTTAAATGTTTATTAAAATAATTTACTAAAGTGTTATAATCCCTCAACTATAAACTCTAAACCCTAAACCATAGACTTAAAACCCTAAACCCTAAAGCTTAAAACACAAACCCTAAACCCTCAAAATTTTATAGCATTTTAAAAATGGTTATGTAATTTTTATTTAAATGTTTATTAAAAGAATTTAATAAAGTGTTATAAACCATAAACCCTAAACCCTAAACCCTAAAAACTAAATCCTAAACCCTATACCCTAATCGTTTCATAGCGTATTAAAAAGTGTTTTGTAACTTTTATTTAAGTGTTTATACAAAGCATTTACTAAAGCGTTATAAGCCTTAAAACCTTAACCATAAACCCTAAACCCTAAACCCTAAACCTTGAGCATTTTATAAACCTTAAACACTCTAACCTAAACCCTCAGCCCAAAACCCTAAACCCTACATGATAAACCCCAAACCCTAAACCCTAAGACCCAAACCCTAAACCCTAAATCATAAATGAAACACATTTCATAACATTTCAAAAAGTATTTTTTAAATTTTATTTAAGTGTTTATTAAAATATTTTATGAAAGTGTTATAAACCCTAAATTCAAAACCCTGAACCCTAAACCCCAAATAATAAACCTCTAACACTTAACTCTAAACCATCAACAGTAAGAATTTTACAACATTTTAAAAAGTGCTCTGTAACATTAATTTAAGTATTTACTAAAAGAAATTACTCAAGTGTTATAAACCCTAAGCTCTAAACCAGAAGCCAAAAACCCTAAAGCTTGAAGCCCAAACCCTAAATCTTGAGCATTTTATAACATTTTAAAAAATGTTTTGTAACATTTATTCAAGTTTTTATTGAAAGAATTTACTAAAGTGTTATAAACCCTATAACCTAAAAATAAAACCCAAAATAAAAACCCAAAAACCTAAACCCTAAGCATTTTAAAATAGTATAAAAGGCGTTTTGGAACATTTATTTAAGTCTTTGTTAAAAGAATTTACTAAGGTCTTATAAACCCTAAACCCCCAATTCAAAAGGCTAAATCATAAACACTAAACCCTAAGCATGTTATACCATTTAGAAAAGAATTTTGTAACTTTTATTTAAGCCTTCACTAAAACCATTTAAGTCTTATAAATTATAAACCCTATGATAAACCGCCCTAAACCCTAAACCCCAAACCCTAAAGGCTAAACCGTAAACACTAATGATTTTATAACATTTTAAAAATCATTTTGTAGCCTTTACTATAGTGTTTATTAAAATAATTTACTAAAACATTATAAACCCAAAACACTAAACCCCAATCCTCAAACCCTAAACCCTAAACATTAAATCAGAAACTCTAAGCATTTTATAACATTTTAGAAAGTGTTTTGTAACTTTTATTTAAGTTTTTATTAAAATCATTTACGAAACCCTAATAAACTGTAAACCTTAAACCCTAAACCTCAAACCCCACACCCTAAGCATTTTATAACATTAAAAAAAAAATAACTTATATTTAAGTGTTTATTAAAAGAATTTACTAAATCCTTATAAACCATAAATCCTAAAACATGAACCCTAAACCCTAAACCCCAAACCCAAACCCCAAACCCTAAATACTGATCATTTGATAACATTTTAAAAAGTGTTTTGTAACTTTCATTTAAGTGTTTACTAAAAGCATTTTATAAAGTGTTATAAACCCTAAAACATAAACCCAAAACCCTAAGTATTTTATAACATTTTGAAAAGTGTTTTGTAACTTTTATTCAACTTTTTATTAAATTAATATACTAAATTCTTATAAACCCTAAAACCTAAGCCCGAAACTGTAAACCCCAAACCCTAAAAGTTATACCCTAAACCTTAATCATTTTATAACATTTTAAAAATAGTTTTGTAGCTTTTATTTAAGTGTTTGTTAAAATAATTTACTAAAGTGCTATAAAACCTAAATCGTAAGCCCCAAACACTAGAGTTGAGGCCCTAAAACCTAAACCCTACATATTTTATAACATTTGAAAAAGTGTTTTCTAAATTTTATTTAGTGTTTATTAAAAGAATTTACTAAAGTGTTATAAACCAAAAAACCTAAATTGTAAGCATTTTAAAACATTTTAGAAAGTGTTTTCTAAATTTTATTTAAGTGTTTATCAAAAGAATTTACTAAAGTGTTATAAACCTTAAACCATAAATTCGAAACCTAAAACCTAAACCACCAAACCCTAAAACCTAAACCCTAATTATTTGATAACATTAAAAAAAAAAATAACTTTTATTTAAGTGTTTCTTAAAAGAATTTACTAAAGTGTTATAAATCCTAAACCCTAAACCCTAAATCCTAGACCCTAGAGACCAAACCTTAAAGTCTAATTTCTTTTTAATATTTTAAAAAGAATTTTGTAACTTTAATGTTATAAATCCTAAACCATAAACCTTAAAACCTAAACCCTAAACCAGAAAGCCTAAATCCCAAACTATAAACCACAAATGGCTAACCTTAAACACTATGACTTTTATAACATTTTAGAAAGCGTTATGTAACTTTTACTTAAGTTTTTATTAAAGGAATTCACTAAATTTTTATAAAACCTAAACCCTAAACCCCAAACCCCAAACCCTATATCCTAATGCTTAAATCCTAAAGGATAAGTCGTAAAATCATTTACTAAGGTCTTATAAACCCTAAATCCTAAAGCCTAAAGTTT
>APFE030941168.1:4078-14191 GCA_000404065.3 Pinus taeda
TAAGATTGGTCATTGAATATCAAAACACGACTTTGATGAAGGAAATTACCTTGTAGGAGGTTAAGGAAGCACTAGTAAAAAATGAGAAATTAGTGACTAGGTGATAAAAAAGTTAGTCACCATAGCTTTTCCAAGTGATATACTACCAAAAATGAGCAATATTGAGTGACCCAACTAAAAGAGAGATGGATTGTTATACAAATTTTGCATAAAATTTGAGAACATAGTTTCTTCTTCAATTTGTATGAGAGAAAGATCTCTATGAAATGTTAGAATGGGGAAAGGTGGGCCATCCCCATCTTATTATACCCACATTTTATTTTATTCATCCAAGGAAGGTTCTGCATGTGGTTTAAGTGTGGATTTCTTTGTAGAGTAATCATTTTCTATTGTCATTTCTCCTTCCCTGCACCCTATATAAGTGTCTTTTGTAGCCAACCATGGCCTACCCTATGTAAAAGGGTAACCACTGAGATTTTTCTTTGTGTGTGAGACAATGAAATAAGATGGGTACTCCCATGAATCAATGGATACATTTATATCTTCCAATATTCCTTGTAGACATATAATTGAGGTATCTGCTAGCTGCAAATAATGGGATTGTGCCTAAGAGATAACTAAAAGTTTAATATAAACATAATTCCCTTGATGATGACATTAATAGATACTCCATTGTCGATCAAAGTTTTATTAATAGAAGTATCATATATATAGACAATCACAACATGACTTGTGGGCTCAACAAACTTTGGATGTGTAGGTTTCTCAAGCATAATATCAAAAAGTTGTCCCATACATGAATGGTAGGAGGATTCATTTTCTTTCTTCCTAGCCCTTTGATACATGATTCCTTGATGAATTTTTTGTAAATTGGTATTTAATTTGATGGCTCTAAGAAGGATGATATTTACATAAATATTTCTAAGCCCGTGCGACAAAGTGGTTGTAGCTTGATGGGCTTCTTATCTTCCAATATTTGTGGAAATGGTGGGAAAGGAGATGAAATCCTTGTTGCTTGTTGTTCTTCTACATTCTATTCCTCCTCTTGATCTCAGTATTCCCTTCGGGTTCAACACTTTCATAATCTTCAATAATGATAAGAGGTGGATGATTATAAGTTTTTTACCCTAACTTGAGGTGAAAATCATTCATCTCAACCAAATTCAATATTAATTCAAAAAATTGGAACGATTGATGTTGTAGAGAGGTCGGGCCTGTAGATTTAAATTGCTTATGTAATATGCTATAAAAAAAGACTTGAATCTACTCTACTCATGAGCGAAAACAAAAATTGTTCGATGAAATCACGAAGCAAAAAAGGAAGAATTTAAATCACACATAACACAATTTTTTTTACTGGGGAAAGTAATAGCTAAAAACCCTACTATTTGTATATTTCATTGATGAAAATACCTCAGTAGAAAATATAATGCTTGTTCAACCTGAAAAATATCTACACAAGTACAAATTATCTCACTGCTTCACAAACCAACTCAATCCAATACTTAGACAAATCTGTTGTTTTCCAAAATCCTACTTCATTGTGTTGTTTCCTAGGGAATTGGGCCACATTTAATTGGGAAAATCCATCACCACAACTACGCAATCCATTCATACGACTTCTACTGGTTGCATGCACCATTTGTATAACTTAGAAAATTATACAACTGATAGTACAATGTCCTTGAACTCTAATATCAACTGGGTCTTCCTCTGAAGTGACATGCATGAGCTATTTTGAGTGAATTATGAGTTTTCTTATTGATCATTGCATATGAATTAAATCCAATTTAATTCACTTGACCTCTCACTATTTCCTCTAATTTTTAGAACTAGTTTAACTGAATTTAACTGAGTTAAAATGACTTAAATAATTACAACTCAATAAGAACTCAACATGGGCCCCTAAATTTCAAGGATCACTCTACATGACTCTAGATAGACTTCCAACTTGAATTTATTGAGCCAACTAAGTCAACTTAACTTAGTTAATTGCTACAAGTTGCCATGAGAATGGAATTACAATTTAATTCCCAATTTAAGTCAAGGAGAAATTAAATTAGGATTTTCTTGTTGTTATTTTTAAAACTCCCTCTCAACAAGAAAGAGATTATCTACTACCGTGATCGTGCCTCTTTGAAACTTGAATTTTCATCTTGACAATGCCTTTGGAAAAATATTTGCATCATACTCCTTTGTACTAATGTATTCGAGCAACATGATTCTCCTCTGACCATAATCTCGGAGATGGTGGTATTGGATGTCAATATCCTTGGACCAATCATGAAAAATTAGATTTTTCATAGAGTTTGATATAACTCTGATTGTCAAAATAAATAATTGTTGGATCCATCTGTTGACCAAACAAACCAACAAGAATATTCCTCATCCAGATAGCCTCATAAGCTACTTGACTAACAACCATGTACTATACTTCTGTTGAGCTGATAGGAACTGTTCCCTGGTTCTTCTTGTACCAAGAAATTGATACTGACCCAATACTAAAGATTCCTGTAATGTAATCTTGATGTTGGATGGAATCCCTACCCAATCTACATATGTGAAGCCTTAAAGATTCACTCCCTCTGTCTATCTATACGAATTACCAAACAGAGTGGTGCATCTTAGGTATCTCAACATATTTTTAGCGTCCTTCCAATACAATTTAGTTGGAATAACCATGTATTGCCTAATTTGGTTGACTGCAAAACACATGTATGGTCAGGTGTTCACCGAATACATAAGTGAAACCACAATATTTCTATAAATAGTAGCCTCCACTACTACACCTGAAGTAGCATCCTCTTTCCTCTAGTTACTAGCTAAAGGAATCTTCATGCATTTTTTGCTCTCCATGTGGAACTTCTTTAGTATCTTGTTGGCATACATGCCCTGAGAGACAAAGAGTTCCTCATCTCTTTTCCATGCTTCCATACAAAGAATGTAATGTATGAGCCCCAAGTCTTTCATCTCGAATATCTTGTAAAATCCTCTTTGTAAGACTTGATCAACTTCTCATCACCTATCAAAATCAAATCTTCGACATATAAAACAATAATCAACAATCTACCTTCAACCACAATATGGTAAATGTTCGCATATGCTTCACTATTGGTGAAGCCCATCTTGAGACAAGGTGCTTGTTTCAATCCATGCAATGCTTGCTTCAGTCTCCACACATGCGACTCTCTGTTGAAGGTCTCAAATTCTTATCGCTGCTCAATATACACCTCTTCCTCAATCATGTCATTGAGTACTGTCGACTTTACATCCATCTAATGTATCTTCCATCTCATATATGATGAAAGTGATAGAATATATCTAATTGATGAGTACCTTGCTACAAGATAAAAAGTCTCAGCGTAATCAATTCCCTCCAACTAAGAGAATCCTCTGCCCAAAAATCTAGTCTTATGTTTCTCCACACTCGCATGTGATGAGCCTCATAAATGGGTAATTATATGGGATCATTTTACCTCCTAACCTAGTCAAATCAACCATTCTCTTAGCTTATTGTATGATTTTTTTATTATATTTATGCTTATAGAGTGAGTTGAGTTAGTTATTGTGCCATGTGGTCTAACATGTATTTAATGCACATTATTGATGATTTTTGAGGTCAAAGTCAAGGATCCAATGGAAAAATGGCGGAAATAACTCAAAGTGGACAAAAGAGAGGACTTATAGGAGGGAATACCCCTCATTTATTACTCCTCACTTCAAATGTCCCTTCATTCGGCTTGGAGTATAAGCTGCTGAGTCATGCAGTAGAAGGAAATTGAGCAAGTGGAGGATGACTGTGATTATCTCGAGTTTTGGGAGAGAAGCCTCCCTCACTTTAAGGAAACTGTTGGTGGCCTTATTTGTGTAAGTATAGAGGCCTAGGGCCTCACCAGGGTTGGATTTGTGTTGGATTTTTGCTTATGAAAAATCTACTCCAACTTCAAGCTTATTAATTTTGTGACAGTTTCATGTAATCCTGCTATTGTTTTGGAAATAAGGATGGAATCCTTTTTGAGCTAGCACTGAGTTACCTCATAGGAATAAATCTCTTGGATTAGGGCCCAATCCAATTAGCCTAGCTCCTCTTTACTTTTATTTGTATGTTTTATTTTAGTTTGTAGATTAGGTTGTTGTTAGATGCATTTTTTTTATGGTTAAGAATAGGTTGCTTTTCATGATTTAGTAGTTTGCTTCCATTTGTGCTTTCTATAGCAGGTTAAGTAGTGATAAAAAGAAGATTAAAAAGGCTAGAAAGAGTGCCTTGGCCTCTCTTCCTCCCTTTGGGACCATTATTTGAGGTAAAGACCCTCTTGCTGTCCCAAAAACAGATTTCCCTCACTCATAGGACTTCTAGTGTTTGCAGCTTTTTAGTAGGTTAATAGTCCAGTTTTGCTTTACATGATATCTTCTTCATCATGCTCACTTCTTTATTTACAATAGTATTCTTTCATGCTTTCCTTTCTTGCAACATTTCTCAGCATTTCCTTTCATAGATCATAGTTTAGACTATTTTGATGCAAAACTCTGTTTTCCTATATGCACTCATTGCATTACTTGCTTGATTTACTTGCTTGACTGTCAATTTATTTTATGCAGAAGATCTCTTTTAGTAGTAGGCTAGCCTATTAGCCATCCCATCCTCCATCTCATCGATTTCCTACAGCTCGCCCAAGTCTTCCCTCAATTCTGCTTTAGTTACCTGCGTTTTCCATACAACTTCTTCCTCTCTCCTTAAGCAAACCCAATCATCTTTCTCTCTCCTGGTTATTCTTGGTCGACCCTAGGTTCCCTAACACCTCATTCCATCCTTCATCCACCTTCTCCACCCACTCTCACACCCTCAAAATAGTGAAAACTGCTCTCGGCCTCCTCCTGTAGTTAAAGTAGTGTTTGTAGAGTAATCTTTCTCTCCTTTCATCACATATAGAGCTTCTTCTATAATCCATACAATTTGGCTTGATCTCCTAGTGATCTTGCGCTGGCTAACCAAGTGACAACCTATAGTAAGAACTGGTGCTTGTGCATACAACAGTGATGCTTCCAAGTTTGTTACGAACTACCGGGTTGATAAGAGTAAAGTAGGTAGCCCAGGAGTTGCAACATTATTGCTTTTTTTCATTGTTGTTGGGGAAGTGTCAGAGTATTCTGTGATTACTGCTTTCTTCTATTTTCTATTGCAAAATTCTCCTAATAGTTTATTTCAACAAAGGTAGACTAGTCATTTCTCTTCATTCAAGTTCTACATTTCCTTGCTTTCCTCTTCAATTTTGCAAATTTCATTTCCGCAAAAGTAGACTAGTCATTTCTCTTCTTTCAAGTTCTGCATTTCCTTGCTTTCCTCTTCAATTTTGCAAATTTCATTTCATCTAGTTGCAATTTGTTTTTTTCAATAAATTTCAGCTTCCGCAGGTACTATTAGTGTGGGGAAAAAGAAACAAAAAACAACCAAAAAATATTTCCTTTCATGCCTCGTAGGAATAGAGATAACTCAGGAAAAAAATTTTCCAACACCCCCACTACTTCACACATCCAACCTTCTTTCTTCTTCAGCAACTGTGATCAAGAAAAACCCTTAGGTGAAGAGCAAGACATATTTGAAGAATATATAGGGGAGGAAGAAGAATAAAACATTCATTTGGAGCCAATGGCTGAAAGGAGAAATGCTAGGGGGAATGGAGAGAGAAGAGAGGGTACCTTTCCCATTTAGGAGACCAATGGGGACACCAAAATGAAGAATATCGACCCTTTCACCCTACCTCATTTCCACGGCCTGACTACAGAAGATCCTGACAACTTTTTGTTTGAGTTTGTTGTTATTTGTCGAACCTATGACTCTACAGAAGATGAGAAAAAGTTGAAACTGTCGCCTCCTACTCTCAAGGATGTAGCACTATGATAGTTCATGGGGTTACATGGCAATAGCATCATAACTTGGGCTCACATGTAGGAATCCTTTAACAACAAGTATCAAGACTATTGTAGGTTAAAAGATACTAAAGAAGAATTTTTTCGAATGACCATAGGAAGTGATGAGTCCCTGGAGGACTATGAAGAGACGTTCCAGCTCAGTTACAAAATGGTCGGGGGTACAGTTGACCCTGAGTCTTTGAAGCTAGTCCTGCTTAGGGGAATTCCGGAAGATATTTTAGACACCCTCCATCTACTGGCCAAGGGAGACATCTACCAACTATCCTATGAGGACATAAAGACTGTTTTTAGAAAGCTTTCTAGAGCAGCCAGAAAGAAAGGTAGGGGGATTCAACCCATAGCTAGTACCTCTTCCTCTAACTCATCCATTAAAGGAGAAATTGGAAACATGTTGGAAGACTTCAAGAGTGAGATGCTACAGACTCTTGCCATGTAAATGGATACCTTACATATCAAAAGGAATCAAGATGAAGTAGAGAGGGCTTTGGCCATTTGTTTCCCTAGATGCACCAGGAGGCATCCTAGGAATGAATGCCCCTTGAACTCTATAGAGGTTTGTTTAGTTTTTGGAGAAAATCATTCTATAGGTAAGTATCCTTCCTTACCTAAACTTAAATTTGTATATCAAGGGGCTGAGGGAGTCACTAAACAACTCTATTACATAAACCAAAGGAGGCCGCATGGACCTAGACCATACTAGCAAGGGATGTAAGGGACATCTCAAGCATACTAAAACCCCAACCAAGTCACTAGCATACCTTCTTGGGGCCCCCCTACTAATCCTTCATAGTCCACACCTCCTCCTTGGTCCTTTACATCGCAATATTATGCCCAACCAGCCACCCATTCATTTCAGTCCTATGCTAAGCCACAACCTTAGTAGAATGCACCTCATCAGGGGTGGAGGCCCAAATACAACTCTCTTCCCACTCTTTTGCCTCCACCACTTGCCCAACCACAACCATTACCTCCTGCTCGACCAAAGCAAGCCCAAATTCCTGCCTAGCCAAATCTGAACCTGAACAATAGATAGGCTCAACAAGTGTACAGTGGGGAGACATTATGCCCAACATATGCTATGGAGATTTAGGAAACTAACTTGTGATTAGGGAAAGTTCTCCCCGATAGCCAGCATCCACCAAGGGAGGTTGAGGAAGATAAAGAGGAAAGTGAACCTAAAGCAATTCCACCTTTTCCTAAGAGACAATCTATGATAGTCTAGCCTACCCCAGAAGAAGCTAAACTCCTCGGAGAATTGAAACATTTATGTGTGAAGATACCACCTCTTCAAACCATAAAATATGTGCCTATATACAATAGGTTGATCAAAGACAAGTGCTTTAGGCATCCAGGAAGGCGTAAGGTACATGCCCCAACCATCAATGTCATAGGTCAACTGTCCGACCTGATGTTAGGGTAGGTAATCTGTCCAAAATATCTGGACCCTAGAAGCCCAGTAGTTGATGTCCACATCAATAGCACCATGATCCCACATACCTTGGTTGATATGGGAGCTGCCATTAATGTGATGACAAAGGACACAATGATCAAACTTAACCTCTAGGGCTTCTTCAGGAAGACCATGACTGTGCTACAACTAGTAGACCACTCCACCGTGACCCCTGAGGGGATTGTGGAATATGTGATGGTCTCCATTGGTTCTTAGGAGTACCCTGCTGATTTCTTATTTCTCCAGCCAAAGGTAAAGATCATTGGGTATCCTCTCATTTTGGGAAGACCTTGGTTGGCTACCATTGATGCCTACATCAGCTGTCGAGCTAGGAACATGGCCATAAAGAATGGGCATATGTCCAAGAAATTAATCCTATATCCTCCTACCCAACCCTTGCTAGAACATGATCTACCTCTCTAGTTGGAGGAGGAAGATGACGATGAAGTATATTCTATGTCACTTTGTGCATTAGAAATCGCCATGGGGGGAAACAACAAGATGAGGATGATATGATTGAAAATCTGATTCAGAATCCACCTCCCAGTGTATCACCATTAGAGGACATAGTAAGAGAAACCCAAAACAACCCTTCAACTGATCTCCGTGTGCCCGAATCCACTTCTCTCTGTGTTAAGAATATAGAGTTCAGCCCAGAAAGAACCTTGAAAATCAATCTATCCCTATCCTTTCCCAGGAAAAGGAACTGTGTAGCCTGCTGAGAAAACACCTAGATGCCTTTGCCCAGAGTTATAACGAGATGAAGGGAGTGCACCCTTTAGTATGGACTCATCATATATACATCAAGGAGGATTGCAATCCAGTCAGGTAGCCTCAAAGGAGGATGAATCCACCACTTAAAGATATTTTTAAGGAATAATTGTAGAGATTTCTTGATGCAGGATTCATCTATCCCATCTCTGACAGTGAATGGGTCTCTCCTTTGGTGCTAGTTCCAAAGAAAAATTGTAAGTGGAGAATCTGTGTCTACTATCGAGAATTGAACAAAGCCACTAAAAAGGACCATTTTCGTTTACCTTTCGTACATCAAGTGTTTTACGGTCTGGTAGGAAAAAATTATTTCTCTTTCCTAGATGGGTTTAGCAGGTGCAACCAGATTCAAATCAGCGCAAAAGACCAAGATAAGACCAATTGCATTTGTCCTTGGGGTACCTTTGAATAACGGGTCCTTCCTTTTGATTTGCGTAACGCTCCACGCACTTTCCAAAGAGAGGTATTGAGTATATTCTTTGAATTATTTCATCATGTAGTAGAGATAAACATGGATGACTTTAATCCTTATGGCTTTGTCCTTCAGGAAGCTTTATCTAACCTAGGAAAAGTTCTAGACAAGTGTATTGAGATGAACCTATCGCTTAGTCTGCAAAAATGTGAATTCTTGATGACTAAAGGGACAATGTTAGGTCATGCAATATCTCAGCAAAGACTACAGGTGGACACCAACAAAATTGTCATCATCCAAAGGGTCCCACCTCCTCAAAAGGTGAGAGATGTCAGAAGTTTCCTAGGCTTAGCTGGGTATTACAGGAGATTCATTAAAGATTTTATCAAGCTAGCCTCTCCTTTGTTTGGCCTCTTAGGCAAAGATGTTGAGTTTATATCGTTGGAAAACTATTAGGAAGCCCTAGATACCTTGAAGAGCAAGCTCATGATTGCCCCAATTATGAGAAGCCCAAACTGGGCCCTACCTTTCTACATTCATACAGATGCCTCAAACAAATCAATAAGAGCAACCTTAGGACAAATTGATGAAAAGTTACCTTATGCCATATACTTTAGAAGAAAAAACTTGTCAAAGGCAGAGTTAAACTATATAGTGATCAAGAAGGAAATCCTAGTTGTCATGCATTCCCTAAACAAATTTAGACATTATATCGCAGGCTATCAAACCTTTGTGCACACTAATCATGCTACAATTAGATATTTAATGAACAAACTAGATGTAAATTCTTACATTATTAGATCGTTTCTTTTACTGCAGTAGTATTTTATGGATGGTCATTTCCCAATTTGTTAGAATATGTTATATCGTGGTCATTGCCCAGATTGTCTATTGACTTAATAAAAGTCACATTTGTGATGATTTTTCAAATAAAAAATATAATATCCAAGAATTACACTTCCGATTAATTGAATGTGTATTAAACTATATATGTTAAAATTAGGATTTAGTTTAACAAAATTTCATTTATTTTTGCAAATGACCATGGATTTTTTTGTAAGTATCCTTTTTCAATGCATATTTGAGAATCAAATTATTTTATAAGTATTTATAATTTGTTACAAATGGGTGTTTCATGATGATAGGATTTTAAATGTTTGTGCTTTTATTTTATGTAATGTATTTACTTGTTTGTCTTTGCTCTTGTTTGTGTTTCTGTGTCTATGAATTCCAAAACATGCAAAAAACTTCTATTATAATATACCATATGGAAGGTAATACAAATAACTTCTATGATGATTTCAAGAATGCATACTATCCAATACAAGAGATACACTTCAAATGAATTGAATTCTTTCATTAACCTATCCATGTTCAATTTAATATAATTTCACATATTTCGATAACTGACCATGACACCATTGATGTAAAAGTTTTTTTTTTCTTTTTTTTTTGGTCACCACCATTATACTATTCAATGTGTGTTTGAGAATCATATTCTTTTATAATTATTTTTAATTAATATATTTTTTTTCCTCACGAAAAATCT
>APFE030941169.1:0-23357 GCA_000404065.3 Pinus taeda
GGATATGTATTAAATGATGGTTCATGAGGTTATAACGTATACAGATTATGCGTCATATAATTTCTTCACCTAGGTTTCCGCTTGGTATGGAATTTTTGTTTCAAAGTGGATCGTGGTAAGGTTTGGTTCCCTTCTACCCGAAGTTTGGCATGTTATTTTTCAAGTGGCGTGCATGCACCGGGGTATTGGTGAACAAACCTTCCGCAGAAACGTACCCGTTACCGATCTCAAAGTCACCTAGCCTGTCAAATTCCTTCTGCATGGACGGTGGGATGGAATTTTCGTCACATGAATGGTGGATTATCATTCCTCCAGAACCCTAGGTCTATTATTTCGCATGGTCTCATGTCTATTCGACATTTTCTTACAAAGGCAACCTGTTTCGTCTGGAACACTGGCGTTCAAGTCTGGAGTGCAGGAGTTGGCTATGGCTTGTGCTGTGGAAATTCCTCATCCCATGTGTTGATGGGTAAGATCTATTTTTTTCTAAGTATTATCAAGGTGGGGGTCTTCAAATGGTGCCACAATTGTTTTTTCATTTTCATTGCGTCGGTTCTATAACCATCACTGAGGGGTTAATGCCTTTTATTTATTTATTTCTGGAGTTCGCTATTGCAAGATAGAGGGTTACAGACATGTCTTCTTTTGAGCTTCTAGATATGTAACATTTGTGTGGTCAACCAACCCATCTCGCCGATATTCCTTGCATTATCGGGTAAACTATTGTTTGCTTTTAAGTTTTCCTTCACTGGAACTGTGGGTCCTTTATTAGAGGCACTCCGCATCTTGGTCTGCTCTAGCCATAAAATTTCACTTAAGTAACACATATACTATGCTACAATTCACATCCACATTTTTTGGATATTAGGGTTTCCTTTTTTTATCTTATTGTTTAATTTGTCCATAGCTTGGTACTTCTATCCTAATCGCTTGTCTTCTCCTCGCCCTTACAGGGAGTATCATAGTACAGACTCCTCGATGCAGTGGCCTCAATCTCTATAGGACAAATGTTAGTTACATTCAGGCATTTTAAGATTTTCGTGTCTTCCTTTGGTTTTAGCAAAACATAATTTTTCAGGGGTTATTCAGTTACAGTTTTGTAGCTAGAGATTATCATGGAACATCCCTCCTTTGTATTATTTCAGTTGATCCTAACTTTCACATCTTCAACCTATTGCTTTGCAAGCTTGCTGCTTTAGGGAGGCGTATATAGGAGTGCACACCTCCTTCCATTAGCGTGCCCTCCATGAACAGGTAAGGGTTTAGGTTCTATTTTTTTCTAAAAATTCATGCAATAATTTTATTCCCATGCAAGTTTTAGGCTTTACCCATATGATACTCATATCCTGACTCCCCTGTCTTGCAGGTGCATATTACCTCTTACATCAATCTACTTCTTGTTCAAATGGGTCGACACCATAAAAAATGGCATGCAATCCCTTTTTTTATCAGGTTGGTCCAATTCCCCTCTTTGTTGTTTCATTTGTTACAACGTACCAATGGGTTTCTAAGCGTAGATAATTTGGGTGCGCGAATCACCGAAGCACGTCTCATGTGATCATTTTGGATGTTAATTTTGTTCAATTATGAAGGTCTTATGTTCTCGTTATTCTCTTCACTAGTGACTATTAGTCCACCATGAGTTATACTCGGTTCTTGTTTTTTTTTCCAGGCTCGCACTAATGGTGACCCTACATTAATATTAGCACAGTTCCATTATTGTTGTACTACCCAACATGGTTTTCACACCATCCATAGACCCTTATGAAATTTGCAATAGGAAAAGTTTGTCCCTTATTATTAAAAAAATATAAATTCTTGTGTACTTAATGACTATATTTTGATTATGGCCTGCTCCGAGCAATTTCCTTTTTTACTTGTTCTGGATGACAGTCGTGTATTCCACCGCTAAAGTTTTACATGTGTTTACATAATCAAATATCTATTTCCACTCTATGCGTCATATAAGTTGAATTGTTGTTTTTGCATTTATATCGATGTCAATTATAATGGTTGAATTACCACTTTAGACTTCATATCTAGGTAAAATTATAGTTATAGAGTTTCTAATTTATTATCTGTAAACATATTTATAAATATGTATCTGCCTCTGTCCCTAACCAATAGGAGAAATTATTAATTTTCTACCAATATTATTGTAAATCCTTCCTATCTTCTCTATTTCCTTCCTAGTAATTCTCATTGTTTTGATTCGGTTAGTCATTTCTTCTATGTAGAAGCAGATGATATAATTATTCTTGCTTGGTGTTCGAACATACTTTTTTTGTTTACTAGTCCCTTCAAGAAGAATCACAAATGTTACCCTATTTATGATAAGAAATATGAATACACGTAGCTCTATAATCTTGACTATTGGTAATGTTAATTAATTGGTAAAGAAATAATGTTTGAATGATTTCCTATGGAGGTTTCTTTTGCCTTTTTTTTTTTTCTATTTCTGCACTTGACTCATAGCATTTAGCATCTTCATAACTATATGTCACTGAGATTAAATTTTCCGAGTACTCTAAAAAAATATTGATCAGAAAACTGTATATCTCAGACTTTGTTAATTTTTTTATAATTGTTCCTCTGAGCTTCCTTATCGGTCTCATATCTTATTTTCCTTCTTTCACCACACTCGCCTAATAGTTTCCTCTTATACATGTACAGACTTATTTTCCATAGAACATAAGAAAATTAAAACCCTGTAGATACTGAGTACTACACTCAGCATGTTAGCTTAATGCTTAGATTCATCTCAAATTTTTTTTGAGTTAGCATACAAAATCATCTCATTGTAAAATCCAGTTTTTTTTGTTAATAACAACTGAAATTACTATTCGTAGTTTACATGCAATATAGCAACAAATTCTAATTTCACACAGCTAGATCTAAAATAATAAATCACATGCATTTCAATAGAGCAGTAAACTCAACCTTCAAACATAATCACATTTCGAATCACTGAATACCCGCATCTGTACATTAGATTCAATTTTCTAACAACTGAATTTGTACATTAATAATTCTGGAGTACAACATCTACTTATGGTTGTTCATGTTAAGATGATAAAACATAATAAAATAAAATAAAGTTACATAACAAAAAAATCCAACCAGAATCACCGCCCTACCTTGAACTGAAATCCTCCAGTTCACCTCCGAGTTCAGACGTTCTTGTTAAGGTATAAAAAGTTTTATTGATCCCTTAATTAGGAATTTTATATTCTTTTTCCATAATAGATTTTTCTTTCCATGATGCCCTACTTTTGTGGGTTCCAACACCACTAGCCTAGGCTTGTCCTTTAAAGCTCACTTTTATCTCCTGCAACACTTTGTTCTCATACAAGCTTAGCATTTTTCCCCAACTAATAGATTTAATGGATTTTCTCTCCTATCCATTGATCTTATCCAAAATCTTGATCATGGAAAATATCTCAACCTCATTTACTAATGAAATATTTTGTTTTTCTTTCTTTGGCAAGAATCTTCATACACAAGCGTCTCATTCCTAAGTTCTTTCACCCTAATTATTTATTAATTAATAATTTTATTTATTTACATATGCATTCCAATGTACTTCATGGTTTTTCCACCATTCACACAAACATAATTCAGTCACAAAAAACAATATTACAACAAGGAAGGGGTATTACATATATCAACCTCTAGCTTATCCCCCATATTCTAAATAATATCTGTCAAGATTTGTCTAAACCATGAACTTCCAAACCTCATTCTTCAACATCCATTTGTATGAGATCCATAGGTTTAGTCTTTCTACCATAATTTCTAGTAAATATCTCCTTCTTTTGCCAAACTTTTTTTTTTTTTGTAAAAAACCTTGTCATAAGTTCCTTATGTGCATGGCCATAGAGATGACCTTTGTGCATATAAATGGGATGTTATGAAAAAAAATAATCTAATAATATTTTCAACCACCCATTACAAAATCCATTAACTTGTAAATACCAAAATTAACCATCTTGATTAGCAATATTTCCACATATATGAAAATACTAGTCAAAAAGTTGTGATCAATCAGAAGTGGCATACCAAGAAAATTCCCATTAATGGTAAAGCCTTGTACTATCTTTAGCTCCTCTAGAATAGGTGAACTTCCATGCCTTTCCCATGGATTCACAGATAGGATAGATTTATCAATGAACCATGCTCCTTTAAGTTTGAATAATGCTTCTACCATGGAATTGAATAAGCATCCTAGCATCCATGATAGAGGATTTTAAAGGATGGATTATAACCAGGAATGGTAAATATCACAAATTGAATCCTATATCAAAGTTCTTCCAAGTCACCCTCTAAGTCATGGATTTTTTTACCGAAGTCTTTCTTCTCAAATCATGTATCTAGTTTACACCCACGTCTTAGCCAACCACCAAGAAAAGCAAACTCCCTTGACTCCTCACCACCTTACACCAATTATTTCCATTTATCTCCTTTATTATTATGTCACGTTGTGGTTTTAATTATAACTACCCTCAAGCTATGATCTCCCACATCTAAATCCCTATTCCTTCTATTATCAAATTTTAGGAAACAAAAACTCTAAATATAGAGTGTTATTTGTAGGTTCATATTAGTCCCTCCATGATGTTGAAGCTAGTTTTCTTTACTCTACAAAATAAAAACATCTTATCTTTCTAAAATATGGGTATTGGATGTCCTCGAATCATGACAACGAGCATACAAAAAGACATTACACATTTCAATTGCAATAGTTTAACGGGATTGTCGATTAAACCCGTTACTCTAAGTTTGGATTTATTTTTTCTATATATTGTTTCCCTTTACCCTTGAAGGTATTAAAGAGAATTTCCACCAACTTTTCCATCCTATAGTAATTAACAAAAAAACTCATTTGTAGGTAAATAATCCTGAAAATAATCCATAAGGAAAATATTTTCTTCCATCTCTCAAAACTTAAATTCTTCATGGGACACTCACTACCCAACTTGTGAAGGAAAACACACTCGGGCCATTACTCCATTATTTACATAAACCCATGATGGTAATATGTTCACCAAAATATTTTGATTAAAAGAAGAATAGAATTGAAGTATGCCAGAAAAATATATGACTTAACTCCTTACTTAGAGATTATTTCTTTAGGGTTATAATCTATAGATTTGGAAACATATGGAAAAATCTAAATCATTGTTTGATATGGATTTGTTTTGTGCTTGTTAGAAAGAAATATTCGGGATTGAGAAGATTTCTTTTGACTAGCTTGGAATCATGTGTGTATATCTGTTAGAAGAGACCATACTAAGGAACATCGAAGGTATTGGATCTTTGACATCTAGGGCTTCTTGAAACCCCCTAGTTTCTTGGTGTAATACCTTTCAATTTCTAAAGACCCCTCTCAAATTATAGACAACTGATATTACCAAGATCCAATGGTGACTAGAAACTATGCTATAAATACTATGTCCACAAATCCACCTCAACAAGGGTATGATAGAGATCATGTTGAGTATACTTTGTCCACAAATCCACATCAACAATGGTACTCTAGAGATCATGTTGAGTATACTATGTCCACAAATCCACATCAACGAGGGTATGATAGAGATCATGTTGAGTATATTGGAAGGTTTGGGGTATATAAGTCAAAGGAGGTGGTGAAATAATAGAAACAAGGGATGGTATGGTTTATATAAGTTAAAGGAGGTAGTGAAATCATAAAAAGGAGGGATTGCATCCTAAATATCGAAAATAACAATGAGGGAAAATTCTTGGGGCCTGACAAGCCCTTCTCATCATTAAATCAATTTTACATAGATCATAAATGATAGAGATCATGTTCAGTATATTGGAAGATCTGGGGTATAGAAGTCAGAGGAGGTAGTGAAATCACAGAAAGAAGGGATGGTATGGGCATATAAGTTAAAGGAGGTAGTGAAATCGTGAAAAGGAGGGATTGCACCCTAAATACTGAAAATATTTAGAGAAGCGGAGAGACACTGAAGGAAAATTATTGGGGCCTTACAAGCCCTTCTCATCATTAAATCAATTTTACATAAATCGGAAATAATCTAGATTGGTGTAATATTAACCAGTTGTAAAGGTTTCTAGGATTTGCATGAACTTTTCTAAAACTATTCTAACTTACAATGTCTAAAAATATAATTCTAGAAGTGACTTGAACTAACAACTAATTGCCTAATGACTTCATCTAACAAGAGATATTATTATTGAACACCCACCTTTAATTTTAATTGTTAGACCCATTAGTACTAACAACCCCCCCTTAATTATGACCATTATTACCTATCGATCCAAGTCTCATCTAAA
This sequence comes from Pinus taeda, assembly GCA_000404065.3. NCBI lineage: Eukaryota > Viridiplantae > Streptophyta > Pinopsida > Pinales > Pinaceae > Pinus > Pinus taeda. The sequence continues at coordinate 6,319 of APFE030941169.1, forward strand.
TTTACAATACTTGATATTAATTAAAAAAGTAGTTTTACTTTTGCATTCTAACACATGTTGTTCTGGTCTTTCAAGTACAACCTTTTTCTTCCTTTTTCTATAAACTCTATGCTCCCCATATCTTTTCTTTTTCATCAACATTTCATTGTCTTCATTGTGATTAAAAACACTATAGTCATGTTATTTTTTCTCCTCTTCCATTATCTCATAGTCTTGGAGAAATCTGATGATTAAATTTAGTTTTTTTGCTACAATGGTTATAGCTTTTCCATTACCACTTCCATCTTTATCATATTTAGGCTTTGAAAGAAACTATACAAAAAATCTAACACAACTTCATAAGCAATTCAACTTCCACAACTAGGTTATTCTCACCTATGGTCAATGTCGCAAATATAATTTCAATTTCATCCTTGATAGGCGTATCTGTATAGTGGGATTTAGTATCTTCACCATGATTTAGATCTTGTACATCATCATTTTTTTGTTCTATAATATTGTCTTTGTTGTGTTTAGGACAGTCGTCGTGTCCATGTCTTCTTTATATTTTTCTACTTTGGCACAATCTTCCACAATGTTAAAATATTTTGCAATTTCTTCAACAAATTTATTTGTAACAACTGCAATCTCATTGCCTTGTATATCTTCCTCTTCTTTGTCTCCTGTTACAATTGGCTATCAACTGCGACACTTTATTGAATGATGTTGCTCCTCTTTTCACTGTATGTCATTTCTAAAATATTCCAAGCTTCTCTAGATGTGATTGGTGATGTAAGCTTGGGAAGCATATTGTCATCCAATCCTTTTTCAATAATAAACATTGTAACTTCATCGTCTTTCATGTTAACAAAAAGTTGATCATTTTAATCTTGTTGTCAAACAATATTCCATAAACCCTATTTCTAATATGGTTCTCATTCTGTTGAATTGTAATTCATAATTTTTAGTCACTTAAAATGGCCCTCACTTCTTTTACTAACAAAAATATGTTATACACCCTTTAGAAAAATCTATATAAATCATAATTTTTAGTCACTTATAATGGCCCTCACTTCTTTTACTAACAAAAATATGTTATAAACCCTTTAGACAAATCTATATAAATCGATCATGGTAAATGAGAACCACTCAAAATTTTCATTCTGATTAGATGAAAATCACGGAATAAATCCATTCTTATTATTTTTTAGGAATTCAATCACCTCCCAAAAATATTTTTGTTATTTTTTAAAAAGTGTTTCTTAATCAATATTAAAAAAAAACATTTTAATAGTAAATAGGAGTTTTCCACAAAATATTAATTACCGTTTAAAAATATAAGTAAATTGTTTCACCATAAATAAATCTCCACATAACTATTTTTCCCTCTTTAATATGCCGTTTACATCTCAATTTTCATGTAACCCATTAAAAAGGAATATTTCTCATTAAATATCCAAAAACTCTCAATAAAATTCCTTTCCAAAATAAACTTTAAGAACCTTTTCTTCAAAAACCATTTCAAAACTTGCATTTAAAAAAATATCTAAAAATATACGATTGCAAACCCTTTTATGCCATCCTCAAAACCTTCTCACCAATTCATAGAATCAATTATTAGAAGACTTTGAATATGCAACGGAATTCCTCCAGTTTATAAAGAGACCTTGATTATGTAATTGGATTACTCCGCGAATTACTCCAAAATAAAATGTATGCTGATATCTCAAAACTGTTTAACACTTAAATGGATAGACTATTGAACTGGCAACCTTCCAAACGGTGAATGATTGACATGATATTGAATGCATAGAATACGGTGGACTGTGCCGCGGGCTTTACTTAGTCTTGGCAGCAGCGGTTCTGGGTAACAAAATTTTACAAAAAAGAAATCTGAATTTGGATTTGTTTTGCTCTCCATTTTGGGAAGGGTTTAAGTCTACTTTGATGTCAGGAAAAGATTTACAGCAAAATAGAGAAACAGTTAAAAAAATAAGAAAAAGGCCTGGGTATTGCAAATCCTTAGATTTTCGCTATTAAATAAATTTGACATAAATGAAAAATAATATAAATGTATCTAATATTAATCATTCTCAAAATAATTAATATTTAAATTATTTTTTATAAATACTTTACAATCTCTGACTTTATCGTTCTAAAAGTTACTTCAACCATCTGCCCAACAACTTTTAATTAACATGAAAAATTATTTTGTAACAAGTAACAGCCAAACAAGCACGTTGGTCAATGATCCCAGGCCGCACAGAGAGTATTTCTTCATGATTATAGCCTGCAAACCAACCATCTGTCCAACAACTTCTAATTAACAAGAAAAATTATTTTGTAACAAGTAACAGCCCAGCAAGCACCTTGGTCAATGATCCGAGAGTATTTCTTCATGATTATAGTCTGCAAATCTGGCATCAAAAGAAAACGATATGCATGTTGGCTCGATCGGTATGCGTCTTCTAACCATGAGAATTCACCATGGTGAATTGAGATCTCTTTTGAACAGCTCTAGAGTAGCCAAAACACCTATTTAATACAAATTTGGAAAGGCAGAGGAGTCAAAACACAAAGTTCACACGAATTGTGGCTCTTTCACTTATCACACAAAACTTGATGATTACAATGAACCCGGTGAGGGATATTTATGTGTGTCTAACTAGAGACTCTCCTAACATAACTTGACATGCAACCACACACAAAATTTTTCTATCACTTAACTCGACTTGACTCAACACTGTTGGGAATTTCTAATAATTCCAAACAAAATAACTGAATAGAGAATGATGCTCTGCTTTTTTACAGGATCTTAACACAGGGAAGCAAAAAAAATTTGTTTGCTGGAAATGAAGAACAGAGTTTCACACACCAAAATAAACTTGTATTCATTAATCAAAGACAACTGATGTTACAAATTTCTTCCTCCAACAGAGGGATTTCACAAACACTGCTTCAGATGCACAAAAAAAAAGAAAATTACTCTGTCTCATAAAAATTAACTACTATGTTCCTTCATTCTTTACACTGTTGTGTAAAAAAATATTTCTTCAATACATATGCTCGGCTGCATTCTTCACATTACATTTCAATGTATTTCAATCTCCCAAAAACTTATCTTGCGATGCTGCGCATATTGCCCTCATTCTTATTGGCTGTCGCGAGTTTTTCTTTTCTTCATTACATATACTATGAATAATGAAAAAACTTACATACGTTTTACCTTATGCAATAAAACAAACCAAATCCAGTGGATAGAAAACTAATAAAATTAAAAAACTTACCTATATTTACCAATTGAAGTACATTTATTAATTACATTAGCATGGCAATATATTTATTGTTTTAACCGTAGAGTACCGATGGTTGCAACCTCAGACGGAAGGTCCTCCTGATAACCAAGAAACATGTGCCTGCTACCACAAACCGTAGATCTGCCCATCATTGATCGGACGACTGGTGGCAATTCCCCGAGAGTCCCTTTCTGCCGAACTTTACGTTCCGGGAAAGAGTGGTTTTAACAAGGACAGCCGAGACACGTGTCCGCTTATCGGCATACTCGCTGCCCCCTCAAGAAATACCACGCTGCGTGAAAGGTGGTGTAGGGAATCCTCCCTGGTTTCCGGAATTAAATGCGCAGCAGTTCGAAATTATAATTTCAACACTCCCCTTTAATTTCAACTGCTGGGTTATGAGTCATACCCAAACATTTCCTCAAAAATTCAAAACTTTTCTACCCCAATGGTTTGGTCAAAATGTCTGCAACCTGCTCCCGAGTCCTGCAATGTTTTAAGACAATTTCTCCATTGTTTACCAATTCCATGATGTAATGAAACTTTGTGTTGATGTGCTTCGTTCCTTTATGAAACACAAAATTCTTGGATAATGCAATAGCTGAGCTATTGTCACAAAAAATCATTGTTCCTTTTGTTTGTTCTTGACATAAACTCCTTAACATCCTTCTCATCCAAACTACTTGACATGTTGCTGTTGTAGCTGCCACATATTCAGCCTCTGCTGTAAACAACACTACAATAGGCTGTTTTTTAGAAGCCCATGAAATGGCTCTTGAACCCATGTGAAAAACATAACCGGATGTGCTTTTCCGATCATCTGCACTTCCATCCCAATCACTATCAGTGTAATCAATTAAATCTGAACATTCTAAAGAAGTATATAAAATGCCAAACCTTTTAGTACCTTTAACATACCTCAGAATCCTTTTTGCTTCGTGCCAATGTGCTTCTTTTGGCCTCTCCATGAATCTGGAAATTAAACTAACAGCATGCATTATATTCGGCCTAGTTGCAATCAAATACATGAGGTTTCCAACTATGCTCTTGTACAACATAGGATCAAAATCCTTGCTGCTGTCCTCTTTGTTAAGTTTTAATCCCATCACTGTGGGAGTGATTGCTGCTTTGCACTCTTGCATATTAAATCTTTCCAATACTTCATTAACATATTTCGCTTGTGAGATAAAAATCTCATTTTTATTTTGTTCTACTTCTATTCCTAAGAAGTATCTCAGCAAACCCATGTCAGTCATTTCAAATTCTTCTTTCATGACTGCTTTGAAATTTTCAATAAGATAGTCATCATTCCCTGTGAAAATAACATCATCAACATATAACACAACAATTAGTATTTTACCATCATTTTCTTTGATGTAGAGGGTGGGTTCTCCTTCACACTTTTCAAATGCATTTTCCAGTAAATAGGAATCTATTATATTGTACCATGCTCTTGGTGCTTGCTTCAGCCCATAAAGAGCTTTCTTCAATATGTACACTTTGTGCTATTGGCCTTTCTTTTCATAGCCTGGAGGTTGTTCAATGTAAACCTTTTCCATTAATACTTCATTCAGGAATGCTGACTTCACATCCATTTGGTAAACTTTCCACTTGGTTTGTGCTGCTATTGACAACACTACTCTCACGGTTTCCATTCTAGCAACCGGTGCGAAAGTTTCCTCATAATCTCTCCCATACTGCTGCTTATATCCTTTGACAACAAGCCTTGCCTTGTGTCTTTCTATTTTTCCTTCAACATTACTCTTGGTCTTGTAAATCCATTTAACTCCAATGACTTCTTTTCCTTTTGGTAGTTCAACTAAATCCCATGTCTTGTTTCTTTCTATGGCATTGATCTCCTCATCCATAGCTTCTATCCATTTCTTATCTTTAGTTGCTTCTTCGAAATGAATAGGGTCATCAACATGATAATATAAAGCAAACAAAGAATTCATACCTTCATCATAAATGTCACTTAAATTTCTGAATTTCTTACCTCTTTCATTTGGTGTACAAGTGCTTGAAGAAGCACTTGAATTTCCTCCTTTTGGTGTGCTTGGAAAAGCACTTTCATTTCTCCTCAAGGGTGTCTCTTGCTGCCCTTGTGTTGGTGCTGCTGCTTGGGGATGTATTTCAGCCATCTCCTCATCATCTTTATCAAGTGACAAAGAGCTTTTAACATTCATTGTTTTCTCTATGCTTCCATCCCAAGCTTCCTCCTCAATGAACTAAACATCTCTGCTCACAAAAAAATTCTTGGTGGACGGGTTATACAACCTATAATCTTTGGATTCCTCACTGTATCCAATGAAAATACATTTCTCCCCTTTTCTGTCAAACTTCTTCCTTAGCTGATCTGGAATGTGTGCATAAGCCGCACATCCAAAAACTTTTATGTGGTATGACTCCTTACTTTCTCCCACTCCGTGCTTCTTCCGGCACTATGTTCATGACTGCTTTTGTAGGGAATCTATTCAAAATATATGTTGCACAGTGTATAACTTCAGCCCAATAATCATTTGGCAAATGCTTTGCCTTAACATACTTCTCGCCATATCCATGATTGTCCTGTTCTTCCTTTCGACAACTCCATTTTTCTGTGGAGTGTACCTAGTGGTAAACTGTTTATGAATTCCATTTTCTCTACAAAAACGTAGAAATTCTTTGGATATATACTCACCTCCTCTATCAGTTCTTAAAACTTTGATATGTAGCCCACTTTGGTTTTCTACAAGTGCTTTGAAATTGTGAAATTTTTCAAACACTTCACTTTTGTTCTTTAGAAAATATACCCAAGTATTTCTAGTAAAATCATCAATAAATGTTAGAATATAGAGGCTGCCTACAAGTGATGGAGTTTGCATCGGTACACATAAATCTGAGTGGACAATTTCTAAAGGTGTTTTTCCCTTATGCTTTTTCCTGATGGAAAACTTTCTCTGTGTTGTTTCCCCAAGATACAATCTTCACAAAGGCTGTCTGGTTTCTCTATCAATGGTAATCCTCTTACAATTCCTTTTCTACTCAACATGTTAAGACTTCCAAAATTGAGATTTCCAAATCTCAAGTGCCATAAGCAATTTTCATCATTTAGTTCGCTTTGGAAAGCCTCTTGTGTAACTGCAGCAATTTCTACCCCATCTTTCAAAACTGCTTTTATCCTGAGAGGGAACATCTTGTTCCTTGTCATTTTTACTTCAGTATACATAGTTTGTTGGGTTTTCTATCCATGATAGTGCATACATCATTTTCAAAGAAAACATTGTACCCCTTTTGAACAAGCTATCAAATACTTAATAGGTTACATTTCATTCCAGGAACATAATAGACATTTGCTACGGTTTTCTTTTAACCTTTCTTTGTTAAGATATTTACTTCTCCTTTTCCCATAATAGAAACTTTACTATCAGTCCCCAGTGTGACTTGTGACTTCACACTCTGATCTAACTTAGAAAATAGGGCTATGTTTCTTGTCATATCGTTACTGCAACCAGAGTCTAGAAACAATATGTCATCACTCTTTGTTTCAGCCATATTACAAGCTAACAACAAATTATCTTGGCTGATATTTTCTCTAGTGAAATTTGCACTAGTTCTATTACTCATATCATGTTGCTTCTTCCTACATCCATTTGCATAGTGCACATATTTTTTACAATAATAACATTGGACATTGGATTTATCATACCTTTGTCCTTGAGCATGATGTTGTCCACTTTGTTGGCTGCTGCCTTGGCCTTGGTTCTGATTTGGATTGCTGCCTCTTCCTTGAGTGTTTGCTGGACTGTTTTTTCCACCTCTGTTTTGGCTTCTACCTCTTCCTCTCTTGTTTCCTTTGCCTTGACCTCTTCCTCTTTCAAAGGACATCTGGGTCTTAAAAGTTTGCTCTAGAGATGAGTTTTCATTTCTACTCAATCTCTGTTCATGTGTTATCAGTGATGCATGTAATTCATCAACTGAGAAATTTGTGAGATCCTTTGTCTCTTCTATGGTGGTGACAATCTCATCGAACTTTGAGGGTAGGACCCTCAGTAGTTTCTCCACAATTCTCCTTTCTTCAAGAATCTCTCCATGAGACCTTATTTGTGTGACCAGACCAATCACCTGTGTGAAGAATGAGTAAATATTATCTGACTCCTTCATGCATAGATTCTCAAAATCTCTCCTCAACAACTGTAGTTTTGTTGTCTTCACTTTCTCCATGCCTTGATAGGTTGTCTTGGGAGTTTTCCATCCTTCTTTGGATGTCTTGGCTACTGCTATCCTTGGAAACACACTCTCGTGCACTGCTTGATATAAGAAGAGGAGGGCTTTAGAATCTTCTTCTGATTGCTCTTCAACAGATCTTTCTTTCCCTGAGTTAAATTATTAAACTCATGTTCATCTACTGGTTCTTCAAATCCATCCTCAACAAATTCCCATAAATCTTGTGAGGCAAGCAAGGCTTTCATGGTTATTGCCCAATAGTCATAGTTTTTCCCATTAAATTGTGGGAGTTGGGTATTAAAAACACCCATGCTAGTGCTAAAGCCAGCCATTCTTGCACTCTTAACTATGCTTCAAATACTTGACTGTGTATTTAAAAATCATTGAGTGTCTTCAACAGAAAAAGAATTTTTTTTTTGAGAAATACCTTTGAATCTTTCTTGATTGAGTCTTCACTCTGCTGGAGAAGTTGTTGCAAAAAAAATCCTTCCTTCAGCGTCGTTGACACCTTCGAAGAGCCTGGACAAGCTCTAATACCATGTTGGGAATTTCTGATAATTCCAAACAAAATAACTGAACAGAGAATGATGCTCTATTTAATTTTACAAGATCTTAACACATGGAAGCAAAAAAACATTGTTTGCTGGAAATGAAGAACAGAGTTTCACACAGCAAAATAAACTTGTATTCATTAATCAAAGACAACTGTTGTTACAAATTTCTTTCTCCAACAGTGGGATTTCATAAACACTGCTTCAGATGCACAAAAAAAAAAAAAAAAAATTACTCTGTCTCATAAAAATTAACTGCTCTATTCCTTGATTCTTTACACTTCTATGTAAAAAAAAAATTCTTCAATACATATGCCCTGCTGCATTCTTCACATTATATTTCAATGTATTTCAATCCCCCAAAAATTTATCTTGCGCTATTGCGCATATTGCCCTCATTCTCATTCGTCGCCATGAGTTTTTCATTTCTTCATTACATATACTATGAATAATGAAAAAACTTACATACATTTTACCTTATGCAATAAAACAAACGAAATCCTGTGGATAGAAAACTAATAAAATAAAAAAAACTTGCCTTTATTTACCAACTAAAGTACATTTATTAGTTACATTAGCATGGAGATATATTTATTGTTTTAATTGTAGAGTACTGATGGCTAAAACCTCGCACGGAAGGTCCTCCTGATAACCAAGAAACATGTGCCTGCTACCACAAACTGTAGATCTACCCATCATTGATCGGACGGCTACTGGAAATTCCCCAAGAGTCTCTTGCTACCGAGCTTTACGTTCCGGGGAAGAGTGGTTTTGGCAAGGACAGTCGAGACACGTGTCTGCTTATCGGCATGCTCGCTGCCCCCTTAAGAAATACCACGCTGCGTGAAAGGTGGTGCGGGGAATCCTACCTGGCTTCCAAAATTAAATGCACGGCAGTTCGAAATTATAATTTCAACCCGACTCTCTAATTTTCGTCAACTCCTCATGCGAGAGTCATTAGATTATTTTAACACTCCTTCTTAATTATGACTACTAAACTAAGTCGTGATTCATGACAACTCAAATATGTATGTTGGTTTATATCTCAACTAGGCTTACAACACCCAAGTTTCTTTTGTGAAACTCAAACACATATTTTGCTAATGACTTATTAAATATATCAGCAAATTGATCACTAGATTTACAAGGCTTCAAGTGAACTTCTCCATTACGCACAAATTATCTAATAAAGTGATATCTAGTATCAATATACATTCTCTTTTGATTAAACACACTATTCTTGGATAATGCAATCACTGAGGTGTTGTCACAATATGTTATTGTTGATCCTTGTTGTCAGGAGGTGTTATCACACACTCTTCTTAACCACACTGCTTGACATGTTGCTGATGTCGCTGCCACATATTCTGCTTCTACTAACGATAACACTACAATAGGCTAATTCTTAGATGCCCATGAAATCACACTTGAACCAAGATGGGACACATAATCGAAAGTGTTCTTCCTATCTTCCAAACTTCTTGCAAAATCATTGTCTATGTACCTAATCAAATCCTTCTTCTTTGTGCTTGCATACGTTATACCACAATCTCTAGTTCTTGCTATTTATCTCAGAATTCTTTTTCTTGCACTCCAATGTGTGCCTTTTGGAGTCTCCATAAATATGAAAATCAAACATAATCCTTGCACAATATCCGGTCTTGTAGCCATGAGATACATGAGGTTGCCAACCAATCTTTTGAATAGAATTGGATTGACTTCTGATCCTTCATCATCCTTGCTCAACTTTGTACCTGTTGCAATTGTTGTAGGGACATGTTTGCAATTTTCCATCCTAAATCTTTTTAACAAATCTCCAGCATATTTATTTTGACAAAAAAAAAATCATTTTCAGATTGCTCAACCTCTATGCCAAGAAAATATTTCATGAGACCAAGATTTTCCATCTAAAATTCTTTCATCATGGCTGCTTTAAATTCATCTAACTCAAAATCACATGTATAAATCATGTCATCAATATCTAAGCAAACAATTAAAATATGTTCATGCTCAATTACCTTTGTGTACAAAGTAGGCTCAATGTTGCTTCTGCAAAATCCATTCTTGATCATGTAGTCGTTCATTCTGCTATACCAAGCTCTAGGCGCTTGCTTGAGTCCATAGAGCGCTTTCTTCAACCTCTAAACTTTACCTTCTTTATATTCAACTTCATATCTTGGAGGTCATTTCACATAAGTTTCTTCTTCTAGAATTCCATTCAAGAAGGTTGATTTCACATCCATCTGATATACTTTCCACTTGTCCTAATTTGTTGTGGCTATAACGGCTCTTATAGTATCCAATCTAGCTACCCGAGCAAATGTTTCTCCAAAATCTATTCTCAGTTATTACGAGAATTCTTTTGCTACAAGTCATGTTTTAAATCTATCAATTTCACCTTTCTGATTCAACTTTGTCCTGTACACCTATTTTACACCAATGAGGTTTTTGTCTTTTGGTGAATCAACCAAATCCAATGTATCATTATTTTCAATAGCTTCAATTTCTTCATCCATGGCTTGCACCCAACTTTCATCTCTAATTGCTTCTTCAAATGAACAAGGTTCTAATGATAACAATGCAAAATTTGAACTACCATCCAAATCATCATAAATATCTTTCAAAATTCTCACCTTTCTCTTACGATTACTTGATTAATCACCTTATTGATTATTGGGTGAATTTTGATCTGTTGATCTACTTGAAGATCCATGTTGCTTTAGAATATTCCAGTCCTTGTTGGTGTGTCTCTGTTTGATGTCTTCACTTGTGATTCTCGCTGCTCCTTTTCTGCTACCTCATCTTCTTCCATCAATGGCACTTGTGCATGAACTATTTTTTCTAGAGTCGCATTCCATGACTCTTGTTCTTTGAACACAACATCTTTGCTAATTATGGTCTTCTTGGTGATAAGATTATATACAATTTGTAAGATTTTGATTGCTCACTATAACCAATAAATATGCATTTTTCACTTTTATCATCGAATTTGCCTCTTCACTGTTTAGACACATGTGCATGAGCTACACATCCAAATACTGTGAGATGATATATGCTACAAGACATACCTAACCATGCTTGTTATGTTACTCTGTTCATCACACTCTTTGTCGAAGATTTGTTGATCACATAAATAACACATGAAACTGCTTCTGCCCAATACTCATTAGACAAGTTTCTTCTTTTCAACATGCTCATTTCCATGCTCATAATTGTCATTTATTTCTCTCTGCTACACCATTCTGTTGCCGTGTGTACTTGGTTGTAAACTGACTTCTTATTCCATGTTGTTTGTAGTAATCATGGAATGCTTTTGAATCATATTCTTCACCATGATCTGACCTCCATACTTTGATCTGTTAATCACTTTGGTTCTCTGATAAGGCTTTGAATTCCTTGAAGTTTGCAAAAGTTTCAAACTTCTGCCTCAATAAGTAAACCCAAGTCTTTCTGCTATAGTCATCAATGAAAGTGAGGAAGTAACAACTTCCACCTATTGATTATGTCTTGATAGGTCCACACAGGTTTGTATGCACTAGCTCAAGAGCTTACTTTGCTCTATATGCAGATCCCTTTCGAAAAATTTCATGGTCTTTCTTTCACAAGATGAAACACTCACAAGCAATAGTAGGTCCTTTGATGGGAGTTAACCCGTTGGCCATCTATTTCTACTGCAACAATATTAAACTGGAAAAATGCAAGTGTTTAAACCGAAAGTGCCATAACCAATAATCATTGGACCATGCAACTATAAAAGAACTAACTTGATCACTGTAATTCATAACTAGAGGAATTTTTTATTCCTCATCATCTACAGCTTTTCTATCAACTTCTTGCTTGGGGGATTGTCATATATAACACATTCTGGTCCTTAGAAAGTAACTTTGTATCCATTTTGCGTCAATTGGCCAACACTTATCAAATTATGTTTGAGACGAGGGACATCATATACCTTTGAGATTTCCTTTAGCTACCCCTTGTTTGTCAAAATGTTAACCACTCCTTTTCCGTCTACATCCACAGTCTTGTCAGTCCCCAACTTTACCTCCGGCTTCACAGATTGATCCAAATTTGCAACCAAATTCTTGTTGCCTGTCAAGTGGTTACTGCAACCACTATCTAATAGCCATACATTATCTAAAGGTTCATGCATGACATTTCAAGCTAGAAACATAGAGTTAGTACTCCTTGTAGTGACATTAGCTCTCTAGTTTGCTTGATAAGCTATCCTCTTCTTGCAATCATGGGTATAATGACCAAATTTACTGCAATAATAACATTTCAACTTTGATTATTGCTAAATCTTCTTCAGTTGCTTCCACTTTCATTTTCATGCTCTTCTCGACCATCTTTCTAACCACCATGTCTTCTACTTCGTCCTTTTCCTCTCGATCTACTTTTGTCTCGACCTTTGTCTCTTGAAATAGAAACCTGACTTTTGAAAGTGGTTTCTAAAATGGAATCCTTATTTCTTTTGATTCTTGCCTCATGTGATAGAAGTGATCGCGTCAACTCATCAACTATCAAAGATGTCTGTTATCACCTAGATTGAGCTCAGGCTGAAGGGAGACAATGCCATGGTAACCACAAACCAAGTTTAGCCAAGTAGCTACCACTACTAGGCCGAGAGAGGGCTCTCTCCATAAGGATCTCAGTCAAGATGACTGGATCAGGTAAATGATTTTAGGCTAGGTATAGTAGTACAAAAGTTTTGATTGGATTTTGTAGGGGTTTTGTCGGATTAGGAGGAGCTGGGGAGTTTAGGTCTAGGAAATTAGGTTAGAAATGCAGGGTGTTCTATGGGGCAAGGTAGGCATAGGATTTATCACTCTAAGACTTGATGGGGTGAGATGTTTTAGACTAGTAAGAAGCTAAGAAGGGCATGTCAAAACCATGGATCTTTCCTGGACCGCAGAAAACATGAAATGTGAATGGTTTCCTAAGGCAGAGCACTGATGCAATGAATTCTGCCTATCAAACTTGAAAACGTTCAACTAAAAGCAATGAAGTGATAGATGGCACACATAAAACATATAAACATATAATCACAGAAGAAGAAACTATACTAAAACTCCATACCACGGGGATCCCATAAAAGTAGCTACAATTCTTATTAATCTCCTGTCAAACTGCTTAGAAAAGGTGTGCAATCAAGGTCTAAGCATCCAGCTGAGTCCAACTAGTAAAATGATTGAGAAACTACATGATATAGGCTTCAAAACAACTAATCCTAGCCTCAGGGGTTGAATCCATGAGAGGAAGAGTAGTTTCACAAAAGACTGAACTGATAGCTAAAGACTAGGGTGGTCAAACTGAATCATCCCTAATATGAAGCAAACTAATTCATTACATGCCACTTATGCCATTCGTCTGATATATCTACCCTAGGTAACAAGAACACACTTTAATTACATCATCATTATGAATTACATCAGTGAAAAATTAAAATCCCACAGGTGAAAAGTATTTTCTGAGAGAAACAGTGAAAAATTTGGCTTCCTGACAAGTGCGTAGTGCCAGTGTCAAATGCACAACGCCTGAAGGAAGTGCGCAATGTTGTCTTCAAAGTGAGTTTTGATTGCCTTCCTAGTGTCCAAATCTAGCTTAGGATAGCTCATTGGAAAGCTTATCCTGTTTAGTTTCTAAAAATGCCCTTAGTTTCCAAATTGAGCTTGATTTGCCCCTCCAAAACTACAGTCTCCCAAGACAACTCAAATGTGCAGTGCCTAGCTCAGAAAATAGGCAAAAACATGATTTTTAGGTGGTTTTTTTGCTTTTTCCACCTGGTAGTTTTGACTTTCAAATTTGGAAACATGGTATTCATGAGTGTAAATGGTCTTCTGAATCCAATGGTGGTGGCTATTCCTCCAAAATATGCACCAAAAAAGTGTGCAACACCCTAGGCATTGCGCATTTGATCAAGGGACTGATCTAAAATTACCTAACTGTGGAGTGTGCAACGTGTGAAGGGAGTGCACAATGCCATCTTCAAGGTGAGCTTTGACTGCCTTCTTGATGTCCAAATGGAGTGTGGGATAGCTCGATGGAAAGCTTATTGAGTCTATTTCCAAAATATCTTGACTTTTTCAATTTGGAGCTCAGTTTCCATTGCAAAAGCTCAATCTCCCAAGACTGGTCAAAATGTGAAAAATGAGGCTGCCAAAATGCAGATTGTTGTTCCAGTCAACTTTTGGAGGTCTTCCTCAACTCCAAATTGAGCTCAACATATCTCATTAGAAAGCTCTCTATGTCTAGCTATCATTTGAATCATCAAACAAGTCATTTGGTCACTCTAGCTAGGAGACATCTTGATTTTCCTAAAGTCACTCCAGAATGGCAACAACTCTCCTGTGGCAAGTGATTGTTTGGACATTTCTCCCAAACCATGAGACCAATGTAAAAACTGAAGGATAGTTTTCTTCTCAAGTCTATGATAGACAAAAACCTGTCACTTTTGTCAAATTCATATTTTCTTGCTCAAAAACATCATTTGAATAAAATTTATCCCGATGTGCGGAGCAGGGGATTTGTAGAAATGAAGGAAAATGAAGGAGATGAGGGGCCTCTAATTTCTTGAGAAAATTTTGGGAAGTAGGGAGGGATGTTAAGAAGTAGGGGAAAGTGGAATTTCAAAGATTGAGTGAGGGGAAGGGGTCCAAAAGGTAAAAACACATGCCTAACCTAGAAAAGTGTCAAATTGTAGCAATAGGCTATGGTGTGTGGGAAAATGATGAATTTGAGGGATATCAGTGATGGGAAGTGTTTAAGAATGTATATTAAGGATAGGGGAATGTGTATGAGCATCAGGATACAAGTTTTTGTTGATGATTTGACCATCCAAGAAAAATTACCTTCAAAACCCTAGGAGAGGGAAATGAGTCTTACCTAAGCACAACTGAAGCACAAACAAGGTGTAAAATGACCCATTGGAACTTGAAATAATGATGAGAACTTTTTGAATGATGGTATACACATTCGAATATGACATGGACCAATATTTGGAAAACTTTGGAAGGAATAAAAACAATCCTAGACCTAATACTTAGTGACCAGATTTTACTTGAAGACTCACTGAAATGACAAAATTTGATTTTGACACCCTAAGACCACTTTGTAAGAGCATGTTTGGTCATTGATGGAAGGCTACAAAGACTGACTCTAACAATGTCAAGTCCTTGGCTTCTTTTATGGTTGCTACCACAACATCAAATTTTTTATACAAGATCTAAGGACCTTCTCAACCACTGTTTCATCTTTAATTTGTTCACCATAAATTTTTCACTGATTTGCGACAATCATGATCCGAATCGATGTCCTTTGCCTCCTTCATCTATATACTTTCAAAATCTCTCCTAGTATTCCGCAACTTAACAATATTGACTTTGGCCATACCTTTATATCTTGTCACGAATGTCTGCCATGTTGTCTTTGTTGAGAACATGATCATAATATTCTAGAACACTACTCGCTCCACTCCCTGCTGGATAAGCTACAATGTTTGTGCATTCTTCTTTTTGTCTTTCTTCCATAGTTCCCTCTTTGCATTAGTGAGGGCTACTTCTTCTTCTTTAGTTTTAGGTTCTGAAAACCCAAACTAGACATAATCGCAAACATCATGATTCTGCAAAGTAGTCACCATCTTAATGCCCATACATCATAATACTTCACTATAAACATGAGAACTTGACTTGAAAATTTGAGAAAACCATCTTTCTTCAAAAATCTCGTTTTAAAAACTTTGCAAAACCTCTATAATAATTATAAAAAAAAAACTTTATGAAATATATAATAAAAAAAATCTTAAAAAATTTCTTTAAATATAATATATCCTCATTTCAAAAAAATATTAGATTAAATTTTTTAATAAAAAAAATAATTTAAAAAAAAAAAAACCTTAATATCAAAACTTTTAAAAAAAAATATCTTTGTAAAAACATTATGAAACTCTCACTTAGCACTTCGTATAAGTCATAAAACACCTCCAAAAAGTTCATGTGTTGTTTTTGTAATAAAAAACCTTTAAAAGAAATTTTATATAAATAAAAACCTTAATATCAAAATTCTTTAACAGAATATCTTTCTAGAAACATTATGAACCTCCCACTTAGCGCTTAGGATAGGTCATACACAAGTCATTTTTGTAACTCGTTCAAACCCTTTAAAAAAGGACAACCCACGTGCCCTTCAAAAACAACTTGCTTTGACTTTTGTATTGGGTTACGAAATTTGAAGCTTTTGCTTGCTTATGGATCTGCACATCCTTGACAAAGTCCAACTGCGCACTTAACCCAATTTTTTACGGAATCGAAGTTAACCGAAATTTGCGTGGATTTTGGGCACGAATGAAATGTGGATTTCATTTTACTCTTAACAATTTGACAAGTTTGGAAGGCAATTTAAAAAATAAAACAAAATTATTGAACTTTTTTTCTTGGCTCTTTTTTCACTAGCTCTGCTGGTGCCATGGAGCATTTTATTTTTTTAGCTTTGATATTAATTGGTTGGAAAAGTAGAGGAGCCAAAACATAAATTTCACACAAAATACATGATTTCTGACTTTTCTATTGATCACATAAAACTTCTTGATTACAATGAACCTCGTGAGATATATTTATATGTTTTCAACTAGCCACTAAGTTCTTCTATCAATTAATTGGACTCGACTCACTGATTCTCTAATTTTAATCAATTCCTCAGGCTAGAGTAATTAGCTTATTTTAACATATTATAGTATGTAAATCTGTCATCAAATAAAAAGATCTGCATGTTGGCTTGAACTGTATCCGTCTTCTAATCATGAGAATGCACAATGGCGAATTGAGACCTCCTTTGACCAGCTCCAGAGTATGCGTCAAATGTTAGATTTAATTTATGGGTTTTCCTAATTACTTTAAACCCTAACCAAGATCTACTCCTTTGTAAGAAATTGAAAATAATGCACAGCGGAACTTATAAGAAATTGAAAATAATGCACAACGGAACTTACTTTCCATCTTCTAAAGCTCCT